>JABASF010003133.1:0-11440 GCA_019776145.1 Harlomillsia oculata
TATTTTGTTATCAATTTTCAATAAGTAGATCAGTGCGTCAGAAATGTTCATGTACATTGTAGCATTTTACAACATTACGATTTACATCAAAAGAAGCAAAACTATATGAAAGCAATACTTAAAGTGCTGAATGAAATGTCGCAACAATAAATTATAATTTTTTTCATTTTAAAATGGTAAAAATAATTAAGTCTTGAATGTCTTGTGACCAATGTGATATTCGATGCAGTAGCTGCTCCATTTCAGCCGAATGCTGATGCGGGTCAAAATCTGTATTCCCCGTAAGAGAAACACCGGGATCCAAACCGGCCTGTGAGTATACAGAAAACATGAAAATTAAATATCGATTTTTAACAGTTTCTTTTAGGCTTAAATCTGTAAGTAAAACAATAGTTCTCATTCTCATACCCAAAACAAAAGCTGAATAAAAACATGTCCATGACCATGTCTAGCCTCTGCAGCAATTTCTAATATTGAAGGATTTCCTTCGCCAATATTTTTTAGGAACTCATTAGTTTTGCGATTTTTCGCAGCGTACAACAATATTTGAAGGAACCCATGAAAATCATTTTGTTCAATGCACCGTACAACATGCCCATCCGCTGAAAAGGAATCGCTGTTCAAATACTCTAGTTGCTCGTACTTTTTCCTAATAAAAATATATTTGTTTTCGGTCGCGGTGTTGTGTGTAGGTTTGGATATTTTTTCAGGATCAAGATTTCCTTCGTAAATGAGATTCGCAAATGTATTTCCTCCCATTGATTTTAATACTCCATAGAAAGGTACACTGAAATAAGAACCAACAATTTAGTTAACATAACCACTGTTATGAATATAGTTATGAAAAAGACTTATTAATGTCGTTATCGGTACTTACGCCCACTCATCCAAATCAAGAGAACGAACTCTACTCAAATGAGTACCCAAATTTCTATGAATTCCAGAACATCCAATACAGACCAAGATTCCCAAATTCAAACTCGCCCATTCTGGATCTGCAAACAAACGAACACGGAATTATAAGTTAATTTTGATACGATAACGTTGTTATACTTAATTTCATACACTTACTTGCAGCTGAACAATCGGCGCAACAGTTATTTCCCGGTAACGTCTTTAAATCGTCAATGAGTGCACGGTCTACTAATCTTAACTGTGGTTTACAAAGAACTTGTTTCTTCGGAGAATTTTTACACATTTTCGAACTAATGTTACCTGAGAATAAACAAACAAAGTACATAAGTAAACAACCGAAAGAACGGTGGGTTTGATAAGAATTAAAGTTAACGAAATAGTATGATATACCTTGCAAATTCGACAAAATCAGGGCTTCGACAGCTTCTACCCAAGCGTCTCTTTCTTCGGATGAGCTGCATTCAAATTCCCATGTTTTATTGTCCATTGAAACCAATTGAAATCCAAAACTATGATCATGTTTATCACTCGAGTGATTGTGAGAATTTTGGAATGAACTTTGCAGGAACCCAGGATTTGTGCTAATCTTAGACGACGAAAACTTAGAGTTGTACTGAAGCAAAATAGGACTTTGCTGAGGTGGCTGAGAACTTTGCTGATTTTTAGATGCCTTTGTTGGCTGTTGAACTGAGGGTAGCGGTAAAGCCTTAATACTGACACGATCTAATGAAATACTCTGAAAGTAATTGAATACAAATAACGAATTATAATAGAATGTTCATTGTACACCCCCGCAATACAGATTGGTTTTATAGACGAGCAGAATAAATTGTACGTACTTTTCCAGATGAATCAGACATGTAATCATTCAAAGAGGTGTAATAGCGAATGGCTTGAGATGTCAACGCGACATATTTCTTCTTCCACTTTTTCTTGCCATGCCCTTTCCCATTAGATTTTTTCTGCAGGTACCCTTGACGAACAGGAATTGCACGACCTGATCCATACGCATTTGGAGTTCCATGATCTGAATTATGGTTGTTGTTAGAATGCATGTTCTCAGCCTGCTCTGATAAATCGGCTTTGCTTGGTGTGCTGGAACTTTTATTCAGGTTAAATATATTACTTCTCCTTCGCAAGATTGTTGGCGTGGATAACAATTTCTTGGCAGATGACGGAGTTGTCATTCCAGGTGTTCCACCCTTTGAAGATTTCCCATGCGGCGTATGTTGAAAGGGAAGTGGTTGCTAAAAAATGTCATTATCAAACATTAACTGATTAACTCCTTCGCAATCCCACTTCATATAAGCATTTTCAGAGCCAGATAAAAAAAATACCTTAAAACCAGAGTTATTCGTGTCAGCAGGGTTTCCCGATCTGGGTCGACGAAGCCACCAATTCCAAACAATTTCAGCAGACTGGTTAAATGCTTCATCGACACCCATCCCGTAAACAGGATTAGTTTCAAAATGCTCTTCATGTGGTATCTTTAGGAACTCTTGTTGCCATTGTCGACATTCGCCTTCTTCACTTGGAGGTACAACAGAGATCAAAATAATTGGAAAGTCATCGAGATTCCGGTAGCTTGCCATTTTTGTAATATAACTGTAACACGCAGAGATAGAACTGGGGTCATTTTCTCCATCAGCCACAAGAATCACTCCGTCAAACCAGTGCGTAAACTGGGACTCAGGTCCGACACCGCCTTCGTCTCGTAGTAATACTAAACATGATTGTTGTGTCTGTCCCATTTTACCAGGGTCCGTCAACTTGTTTGGCAATATTATTTCCTTTTTGAAACGTCCACCTTCTGGGCTGTCATCCTGTTTTTTAAAATTTAAGAATTCAGTTTTTGAAAACGAATTTATCTTATCACTACTTTTCTCACATTTTTTCACACTAGCAAAGCAAACGCCAGAATTTGTTACTTTTGTAGTTTTGTATCTTTGTCATACAAATTACAAGTCAACAAAGTATAATAAAAGGAATGACATCTAAATCTAAATTCTCACTTCAATGTAGGTATTTGTAAGATAACGGTGAACTAGTGCAGATTTGCCGGATTTCATACTCCCTAAAATCCCCAAACGAATTTCTTGTACTGTTCGACTCAATGTCCATTCTTGACTGTTGACAAATGAATCTAAAAATTGAAAGGAATAAAAGTTAAATACCATAAAGTATAAACGTAAACACGTACACGATCCCCATTAAAAAGTGACAAATTAACCTTGACCTACCTTCTATATTAACAACATGATCTCTAATACAGTGAACTTGAGAGGTGACCCTTTGAGCCAACTTTTGTAACAAGTCATTTTTCCTTTGAATGGCAGATATCTCGGTGGAATTGGTCATTAATAAAACGTCATTAAAATTAATTAAAATATCATCTAACAACTCGTAAACATTATAAATTGAAGGATGAACTGATTCGAAACGCTGAATCTCTCCTTTGATATTGAGACTTATCGCCGAAGACACACAAGCACTACTCGATGAAGAATGTGCACTATTCACATTTGTGGTTGATTGTTGTCCAACACCTTTAGAACTAACGGCACAATTATTGTTGTTAATGTTGAAAGCTGCCATTTTGATAGGCAGCAATTTTGACGGTTATAAAATTTTTTACGAGTAGGTTGTTTGTGGGTTCAGGTTTAGGGGCTCCCGGGATGCACGCGCCTCCTCCTTCGCTTCCCATCAACTTGCTGCCTTTAGCAAACAAGCCCTTTGTTGTGCGAGGGAACCACTTCCACATGAAACCACACGTAAATTCCATCAAGTGATGACCTCATGATCCTTTTCCTTAAATAATCCAGAAATTCCAGATCCATTTAACAAAGGAATCATCGACTAAAATGTCGTATCTCCGTTCGTCAATAAAGCATTACTGTCATTGTTTACTTTGCAAATATAGTACGGTTTTATTAGTTCTGTATATAATCATATCATAATCATATACAATACAATTTATCCCGTTTTACCACATCTTCAGTCATCTTAATGTTCTTAAAATCAACTAGTTAACACGAATTACGACCATGAATCAACCATATGATTGGAACTCGACAGTCGACACTCGCGGATCTACATTTTTTTATAACTTAAAATTACATGGTTCGTTGAATTGAATTTTTGGTAAGCGTCAAAATGGCACAGCTTGTATGTGACATTTGTTGGCAAGTGACATCGTTGAAGGCAATGTGGACAACTGCACCTAAATAGCAAAATTGATACATAATTTTTATCTTTAATTGATTTGGGTTTCATAGTTTCGTACTGTGCCTTAATTTCTAAATGTATAATGAAACATAATTGGACCTTGATATTCTTCTTCGAAGTGCCATACGCCACGATAAATGAGTCAGTGTTAAACCCCCAAGCAAATTCACCTCTTGACCCGTCCCAGGTAAACCCCATTATGCCAATGAATTTGGGTTCAGGGTGTTCATCCAACACTTCCGACTCTGCAATTTGAAAAAACGTACGTTAATTTTAAGTTGTAAAATTATGATTGTTCCACTGACGTCTAATACATTACACATTACACACCGAGAAACTTTTTGTAGATCGAATGCGTCATTGCATTAGCTATACTAAAGAAAGATCCATTTTGAACAGCATCAGAACACAGTACTGGGATACGAACTTTTGTTAACATTTCAGCAGCGCCGGATACACTAAACGATGTGGCTGCTACACCTGCATCTAGATCTCCGTCTGAGGCAAAACATCCACAACCAAATATCGGAGCCTTGAAGAAAACGAAAGAAATATTATTATAAACTTGATGACTGGATGACTGGAGCTCCCACTTATGAACGTCTATGTAGGTAGGTACAATACTAAAGTGTGATTTCTTACGTGGCCAATTCGTCCGGGTACTTTTAACCAATTTCCGCCACTGGAAACAGTGGCTGCAACGTGACCACCTGCGTCAAGTGCAATCGCTCCAACTGTGTCGTTAACTTCTTTGGTCAATGCAAAATCCTTCTCGCCTTTCTTAATCCTTTCCATGAATTTAGCATACAGCTTCAAAGACGCATCTGAATGAAACACAATAAACAAACGATTGTTTAACAACAAATTACAAACTAAACTATTGTAATTTTGCAATTGAATCAAAACAGAAATTGTAGGTTTTACCCGAAATGAGATCTTTTTGTTCACACGTAGGAATCTGTTGTGACGATGCCCATTGCTTGGCAGGAACGCCAACTAAAAAACTAGTGAACAAAGTATTTTAATGTGAAATAGTAAAATGAAAGATATTATGATATTATCCAGATATTATCAACCACAACCACAATTGAATAATGCTGATAAAAACATAATAACATGTAAATGTAATGCAGTTACTTTGGCGGAACTCGTCCCCCAGACATGAGACCACTTTTCTGTTTGTCCGCTAATTCCTTGGCCACAAGAATCGGATTTTGAACATCGGGCATCGCTCCAGCACCACCAAAATACCCGTCACCATCCATAAACCCGGCATCACATTCTACAGTCATGTCATAAGTCAGATTTGAACCCTTGCCCGCATTGACAATACCGGAATTTTCTAGTATCACCGTTGCGGCTGCTGCTGCTTCACCAGCTGTTCCACCTTTATTCAGTATTCCAATTCCCTAGTTTCAAGTCAATATTTTTGAGATTGAATATAAATCAATGCCTCTTCGTTTCATTATTCATTATTATATACAGTAATTGTCACAATAAATACGATTGTTTTTACTTACCTTTCGGCACGCCGTTTCGCATAATTTTGTATACGCTTCCTTATATTTATCAGAATGAGATCCAGCCCCTAAACCAAATCCGAAAATTAATGAGCTATTATGGACACATCATGATTATATTACCCGAATTACCCCATTCCCTTCCCTTCAATAAATTAACGAACGCTGTGCTTAGAAATTAATTGAGATTGAATTCGCCGAGTAGTGATCTGAGACAAGATTTTGATGTCATATTTTGATTACAATAATCAATATCATGTAAATCTAAAAATGATTACTTACCAAGATGTACTGCTATAAAACACTTATTTTTCTGTTCACTGGATAAATTGCCATTGGAACTGGTTTCACTTTGTTCTCTATGTTTCTCCTCATCCTCTCGCCGCATTCTTTTCACTGAAGGTTGTGAACTCATTATTTTATAAAATATTAATATATTATGAAATTCTATGTTTGTTTATAAACCCTAATTACGCCGCCAGGCTCACAACACAACGCCCGCCGGAGTCTCTTGCAGCCGCTCGCTCTCACAACCACAAGAACGACAAAATATTCAAAAATCTCTCTTCGTCTTCTTGTAATCTTCGAAGCAGCTGAGCAGCACTCACGTGTCACGACGAATTTGCTGACCGTGTACCGGTGTACTACTCATATACACAGGTACACCAAATCGTTGAGTTTTATTGCGATTTTTGCGATCTGTCAATCTCAATTCTCAATGTATGGAATTCAATGTTTTTTTTGGAGTACATCGTAAACAAAACGTTTGTGAATAAATTCAATTTTCGCTGCACGATGGTGGATGCGCAGATAGGCGGAGATGATCATGTGGCTGTGGCGTCTGGCGTCCCTGGACCGTTTAGCTAGTTTAGCAACAAAGGTTTCATTCAAGTTTCACAAGTTACAAAATGGGAACACGAACACTAGACAAACCTATGACGTGGTGGTTGGTTTCAGAATTGGTTTCAATTTCAAGCTACCGTCCGAAACGTCTAAACTATATGGTATGAACCGGGAATCAATAAGTTGTAGATTTTTGAAATGTTGTGAGTTGTCGTTGTCATTTGTCATCGTCATTGTACTCTGACCGACGGTCCGACACCGACACGCCAAAATAAAGACCTTCGGTGGATTTGGGCTATTTGCGATTTCAGCCAGCTCATCGCTGCCGCCTGTAACGTAACGTTACGTTAGTTTTTGGGTTATAAAGTCGTCGGTGGTGAATCAATGGAAAAACTCAATCATGCACAAAAATGTTTTTAAAGCTGGTTGTGTGTTTTACTTATGTAATCTTTTAAATACTGTAGTTTATTCTTTGTTTAAGTCCTAGTTAGTTCTTAGTTCGTATCATAAACATAAAATGAATCATTTCAAATCTCATCTCATCCTTCCCGACAGGGAACCTAATTTACATGCACAATAAAAAGCGTAATGTGCACATTACAAAAAGTGTTTTTCAGTCGTTGAGTCGTTACACTTTTGAATTGTTTATGCTGAATTGCTTTGCAAATTAATTAGTACAAAAAGAGCGATGAACTACTCATTGAATTGCTTCATGGCAATGATATTTTATAGCACTGGCGATTTTATTCTTGATTGAGAAATTGAGATTCATCCGCTCATTTTGTGTTCCTTGCGCTTTCTATACGAGGTTAGAGGTTAGGACGAGGTTGTTTTCATATCGTTAACGATGTTGATTAAGTAAAAACTGGCTGCAAATTCATGGTTCTCATGAAAGCATATTCTCTTGAAAAGTTCTTCTTCTCGAATAAAGATAGTCCAGTCCATTCCATGTGATTGACCATTTTGACCAAATCATCTGCAACAACTTTTGGAGTTTCGGTGGCAGGAAATCGTCCACCATGAGACGCTTTGGTGTACTTGGTCATCTGGTAATATTTGTCATACATGATGTACTCTGGTTGGTACGCCACATTGTTTGGCATTTGTAGACATCCTGTAGGAACGTAGGATGTGACACTATTATATGACACAGAAACAAAACAGCATTTACTTTACTTCCCAATGCATTTGTATGAAAACAACAATATGAATTATAACTTTGTAACAGTGCTTCCTCAACATTTCGCAATATGTTTTAATTAAAAGTGCGTATAACCAGTATAACTTACAAAGGACATAAGAACAACAAGCAAGGCAAAAGCGAAAGTAGGTGTGTGGAAGGTGGAAGTGGAAATACAGGTAAACAATAAGAATGCAAGAGTACTGCCAAATGCCAACTGTATAACTTTACTCACGCAGTGGTTGGACTCGAAATGAAAGAATCTGCATAGAGACGAGCCGATGTGCTCAATGAGTGAGTTGCCCAGTAAATCATGATGTTATCCAAAAGATCATTTAGATCGTAATTGTCCAAGCTGTCCCCTTTTAAATCATAGGCAAATTTATCAAGGATGTAAGCAGCCATGCCCGTCGGAGAATTGCCAAATAATGCACCTGTAATTCGAAAAAAAATCAGTTTAGCTAAACTACTACAAAACATTTAATAAAGTTGCTTCATGTACATAGTTTAATTCAGACTGGACTGTGGGGGCATGAACACGAGCATGGTTTAAATTGAAACACAATTTTAATAGACACGAGGTGAGTTTCCGTCGAAAAATGCAATTAACCATGTCTTACCAAGCGCATCAGGCTGCAACCCTTGACCAAGGTTGAAATCCAAACCTTTCTTCAAAACGGACACAGTTTGACCCAACCAATTCATTTTGGATACTTCGTCAGTGTACACGAAGAGTGACGGTAGGAAAGAGGCTATGAGCACTCGTAAGCTGCTCCTGGGATGCAGATTTACGCAGGAGGTCGTGTGCACTCCCATGACGCTGTTTGGTGTTGTTGGTACAAGAACAAAGTTAATTACAATAATAAAACCAGGTTGAAATTAAATTTTGATGTAATGCAAACTTGTTATCACTTTAAGAGCAAGCGTTAAAAATCACTCAAGCTTACTGCATATGGTACATGATGGCCATGTCCGTAGCGACAAAACTGCCCCAGTCCTCACCGTGAACGAAGAATTTTTCATGACCCAAGCGTTGCATAAGACGCAACATTATATGGGCAATGTCAACTGTTGTCATACCGGATCTCTGCGGCGCTTCGGAAAATCCGAAACCGGGCAAGGAAGGAATGATAATCTGTATAAAATGACAGATATAACTGAAATTCAATTATGTCACTGGTGATTATCAAAGGTTTGATAAACTTTAATTTGCATACCTCAAAATTGTACTTTGAACCCTGAGGGTTTGTAAGCATAGGAATAAGTTTTTGAAACTGAGCAAAGGAACCAGGCCATCCATGCAAAAGTAGAAGCGGTCTTGTTTTCATGTCACTCGAACTGTTGTGTTTAACAGTTACACGTTGAAAGTGAATGTCCAACCCCCCAAGTTTTGTTTTATAATGTGGAAACTTGTTCATGAGTTTTTCTCTACTTTTCCAATCATAGTCATTCAACCAAAACTTGGCAATTTTTTGAACTTTATGTCCAGTGACACCATTTTCACTTCCACTTACTCCTTTCCCAGATACTCGGTTTGACTGCACCTCTACTTTCAAACGGTCCTTCAGATCCTTGAGCACTTGATCACCAATGTGAACAGAAAACGGACGAATTTGAATCCCTGTATCTTCAACTTCTCCAGGTTTCAAACCAGAACCCCAATATTCGTCTTTTGCTTCAGGAACATAGTCGTCTCCAAACAAATTGTACGACATGTAGGCTGCGTAAACGCACAAAATTGCGACACAAATGTTCCCATTTTTCCCCATTTTTATAACGAAACAAAACCACTTATTATAGTGTAATAAAAAGTCGCAAAGGGAATAGCAAATGCATCTATCACAGTGACGAGTCAGGACCAAGGAATGGTCGAAGACTGAAGGTGTGGGTCAAATTGACTTGACCATTTACTAGAACCACAACAAAGGTACCAAAATTATGGGGAGTTCGAGACAGAGAGTATGAATGAACGTAGCAAAGTACGCAACAACGCTGCAATCAAAGTCCCAAGATTTTGCCGTACTTTCTAAATCATGCAGGTGCATACTGCGCTTCTTACCAAAAAATAACGTCTGCCACAGAATCCTTAGTAATCATAATCATTGATCAGTGAATCATCGAATAAGATTTAAAACATAAAATTATCTCATTTTAATTGTTCAACGAAGTGCTAACGGAAGCAGAACTCATTCACTGCACTATACTACAGTTCAAAACATCCGGAGAGATAGAACTTAATCTCAATGAAAAAAAATCTAAATATGAGAATGAGACACAATCATGGATTTCATATGAGGACGTCTGAATCTGAATCCAACATCGCATCACGTCAACACGCGCAATCGATGTTGTAATGTTGTATGAGGTCATTCATGCTTCGTGTGTCGTCGTATTCCTAAAGCTAATGGGCCGTATGAATGTCTCTTTTCTTGAAAGTAAAGATTTCTTTACTCTTTTGCCTTACCAGCATCACACGAACCGGTTTTTGCTCTTCAACTATTGCCTAAGCTTTTGCAAGTTTGTATGCAAGACGCTCAATTGTAAATATTAAGCAATTCGGCCTGTTTACCTGTTTAAGTTAACACAAAAAGGGCAAGGTCTTGGGCTCTAATGTTTATTAAAAAATAATATGCCTTTTTATTAACTGCAAAACTAAACTTTAACACCAATCGTAGCTTTGCAGTTTGCACTAGTGTAATTAGTTATACTCAAACATTTAAAAGCAAAATAGATTCGAAAAGAATTTATTCGTTGTAAATATCTAATATCCTAAAATCTAAAAAGTTCGTTCGTGAACCGTAAAAAGTAAGATCATTCGCCACGTGCTGCTCTGCTCATGAGCGTTAATTGCCGTTATGATTATGAGTAAAGTCAGTCAAACTAGTAATTTTGATCCTACTAGTACGTTTACAACTATCCAGGCTCAAGGCAGACGCAGGCCAGAGCAAAGAATTCATAATCTGTATTATTTTGATTCTATAATATATTCCTGTTAATGATGTACAGTTGAACGGAATCAGTACTATATTTGCGGAATGATTAGAGAAAGCTTATTTCTGTACTTGAAGGCGTTGAGGGATGAGCATTCGACCAAATTAGGATCAACCCGCTGTCCTATTCACGGCACTAGACTATTAGTATAATTGCTGGATCCTTTCATTTGCAAAGTTTAATGTCTTCGGATTGAGTGAATGCACTATGAGCAAATTAGAATGGGCGGCACTTTGCACAGAAGTGTGTTCATCTAACCTCAGTGTGTTTCAGTGTATTGATTGTCTGCGACATTTTAATCAAGTCCTCGAGTGCTTTTGATAATTTTGGAAAACGATGGAGTGATTTAATCCAGGTAATTGAGAGTGAGTAATTTCTAATTGGGGAAAGTAGTAAAACTAAACCACTAACAAAGTTGAGAGTGGAGTCGCATCCAATTTGAGATTGGAGGAGTATGTAATGTAAAGTGATATGAAAGGACTGAAAGGAAGCGGAAAAACAAAATGAGTTTCCAGTTTCGTCTTTGCCGTTCCCATTGCTTCTGTGGAGATTGAATGGGGACGACAGTTAAAGAAGTGTTAGTCGATTCTTCTGAATTCATGAGAAGGTTGAAAAGCCTAGGAAAGTTTTGACACCAGAGAAACCACATTGAGGGCAGCTGATGATCGCATTTTGGGAGACAATCCATTTTGAGAGTCGAGTCCATTCACTCAATCCGAAGACATTAAACTTTGCAAATGAAAGGATCCAGCAATTATACTAATAG
>JABASF010003134.1:0-11438 GCA_019776145.1 Harlomillsia oculata
TAGCTCATTATGAATTTTACAAGCTATTGTGTATGTGGTAAATGGGAGAAAAAAGAAGGGTCGAATGTTCACATTCTTCAGGAAGCACTTGAATAATCCACTTTCCCTCTCATTATTGTCTCTCCATTACACATTTACCCATTACAGCGGATGTCGCAAAGTCGCTGAAGATCAATCAAACGCATAGTGGAAGAGGACGATCAAATGTCCACTCAACATACTCAACACTTCCATTTCCGGAAAGTACGTAAAGTCTTTCTTTAAGTTCTGGTGTTGCTTTTGTATCCTATGACACCAATTTTTGTACGTTTGATCAGACACGGTAATAAAATAATGCACTTAATGCACTTTACCTAATAACAACGTTTTTTGCGCTATACATCAAGCCGATTCCAATTGTAGTATTGCATCGCAGGCAAAAAAATTAATACATTACGTCGAGAACCTTTTGTACTGCAATTTTTACCTGCAGTCAAATGACTCAAAATTGACATTTTACGATTATGGAAAGTTTGACTTTGACTTTTTCCTTAGGTAAACATTACAAAGAGAAGAAAATATCAACGATTTTTATGCTATAAATTCAAACAAGGTGAAAGACAACTTGAAGTTTCCTTAATCACGATTCCAAATGGAAAGTGTATAAAATTATGAAAAAAAGACAAAAAGTCGTGAAATTGTAGTATTAAATGGGTTTGAAAAGCCCTGAGCAATGGAAATTGGAGTGAGGCCAAGGATGTTTTACAGTTGACCCCAGATGACCAGACAGTGTCAATGGATTATGATTGCATAGCGTGTTTAATGGACAAACGCTTCCGAACGACACTCATAATAATAAATAATAAGCAAATCTCACTCCTTTGTATATGAAAACAATGAACAGGTGCAGTTGAATATGTTAGCAACTCATAGATCACATCACATCAACTTATTGAATGGACTTTGTGCTTCCTTACTATCCTTTGTAAAACTTGCAAAATGTGCGTTTTCTGTGAAAAGCCATATTATTAGTAATTTTCTCGCCGTATTAAGAATACTACACAGGATTTTACGATGACCCGATACTACGCGATGCAAATTGCTTAGAAAATTGTGATCTTAATGGTAATGACTTTAATGAGAACTTCACGTAAATGCTTATGGAGACGAGCAATCAGTCATTTGTGTTATCTTTTCCGTTTTACTGACATTGTTTTTATTGCAAAGAGAATTTGGGTTTTCTCTCCCAAAAACCAAGAAACCAGAAAGAGATTTGGGAACCAGTTTGCAGACGTTTTTCATTGACAGAAGCAAAACGCACGTGCCATAACACTTCAAAACTTGAGCTCTGAGTCAATTTCTGTCTATCTCTTTAAAAGTTGAAGTGAGAAGAAGCTGACTGCTGGCTGTCTAATGACGAAAGCCGGTATGCAATTAACACCTTTGTTTCTCAGTGCTGTCAAGGCACACTTCAAGCTCAAGCCAAAGCCACTTTACCACAATGTTTTCTTATCATTTTGCACAATTTTGAAGGACTTTTTATTCCCTTAAAAAATTATAACGTTTTCCCCTGATTGTAAACAACGCAGCAGGTGCCACATTGTTAGTTTGAGCTTTTGGAGCAGCAGCAGCAGGCACAGGTTTAATGAAATTGGCACCTTGTAACCTTCAGGCATGTGCTCTTCAATCAAAAAATGTTCAAGTAAAAACACTTTGATGTCATTTCTACCCTAGATTCTACCCTTGTGGTGGGTAAGCATTACATTCATTTCTGCTGTAAATGAATTGGCAAATTGGAGAGATCGAGAAAGACTGCATTCTGTGTTAATCAAGTGATAAATGACATGCACCCAGAGCACATTTCACACGAGAGGAAACAAACCTACCGTGACCAAGGATCCCAGGGCGAACAACGAACGTGTCACACAATTCATTCCAAAGACACATTAAATGTTCACGTCCACCGCCAAAGTTACATTGTGGCCAACACCCGAAAGTATCCTTTAAAGACTGTTATCCGCAGAACCAAGGGACGAGCGTACTACAATTACTACAATACTCCAATGTTGTTGCATAAATTGAAACTGATACAGATTTCGCATTTTGACTCTCTGACATCGGAATTTAGTTTAGGGTCACAAAACAGTTCATGTTCGTGTTCCTGTGGTCAGGACAGGACATGCCACATGGAAACGCCTCAAGACTTAAAGTGCATACGTTTACTACACTTTATGGACTTATTACACGACACGATACATTATTAAATTGCAGTTTTAAGCGGCGCCTTTGTAGATCCTCAACAAATTGAACAATGACAACTTGACATGACAGGTCACTTCTAAAACTCTCTTTTGATTTCAAACCGACTAAGTATTCAAATGTACAGTTTCAATAATCGTAACAGCATTGCGCAATTTTGTAATATGAAATTGCATTTCCGTTATCTTTCCTTTCAATGTTCAATCCAACTGATTGAAGAATTCAGCATTTCCCCTTTTCTTTAATTTCTCATAACTTCATAAAACAAAATGACAAACGTACCTTTCAAAAAATGAAAAACTCTACGAGATAAAGTAAAGTACGCACAACAGATGCCCAAATAGCAAAATGTGACTCATTGAAACTGAAACGCACACGCACGCATACCTTGAAAACTATTAATTTTTGTTCATTATTCCAACTTTTGCTACAAAATGTGTAGTTTTCTGTTGTTGATACCAAGCCTTCCCACTCCTCAAGTCATTCCATCGATCCTCCCTTTACAATAATTACAGAACACAATTCCAGAAAACAATTATAAATGAATGACGTGTCCACCTACTCCTTCAGGCCATTCTTAAAACTTTACGAGCACAATGACAGACATTACAGCTTAAATTACCAAATGCATGCAAGGGCTACAAAAAGGTTGGGATAATAATAACATACCTAGAAAAACGTACAAATATAAAATCATAGTTTTTTGCTGCATTTGCAAGCTGAAAATTGAAATGAATAATTTACCTTCAAGGTTGTGTCACTAAAAATGAGTTTTGCATGTCAAACTGTCCTCAGGGAAAGCAAAACGTTTAGTACAGTACAATGTAGAATATCGAAACAGGATTCACAAATGAAACAATAATGGCGACTCTGAAGACTGAACTGAATGAGAAATCATTACAAAGTCACTTTTGACAATGTTGCGGCAGAGATGCAAAGAGAGTCAAACGTAGAAAACAACTGTGGCAAAAAAATTATTATTTTGCAAAGAAAACATTCTTTTTGACTTGGAAAACCAAAAGTGCACCTACCAGCAGTGGTGACCACGTAAATCAGTCACAGTGTGGCATCCCTCGACTTGTTGTACTTTACTAAAGGTGCACACCACACAAAACAGTAGTGAACTATAGTTGTCCACAAACTTTTCCTATCGGATGATTGAATTGGATATGCTGGGGAGAGAGAAGAGTAATCACAATATTTTTTGTGTCCGTATAGTGAGTCAGTAGGGAGCCAAAGGTTCACTTGACCCAATAAATGATCATATCCGCTTCATGAAGTTTGTTGTGTTGTGATAAGCTCAGAGTTGTCGAAGAGAATGCTCGTGCAACGTGGATGACTCGGGCCTTTTCATGATTTCTGGTGCGTCTCACTAACAACACCAAAAGCAAAATGCACTACTACAACATTGGGAAAAAAAGAAGTGAAGAAGTCTTAAAAACGGTTACGTTGTTAACTTGTCTTGTCCCGAGAACCCATTGCACTCTTCTTATGTTTTTCAGGAACACAGGTTACTATCCTTTTACACCAATACACCACTTCAATCGCTGACGCTCAAGATGATCATGAGATGAACGAAAGGTTCACAAAACAAAACCTTTACCTGCAGAAGTCTTTGAGATCCTTTGGGTACGATAACGTGTAAGACGTTGACGTTTGACGGTTTGACGATACATGCGATTGGCAACTTTGCCAGCACACTGGCATTTTAAGGACAATGAAGGAAGTAGCTCTAAAACCTCAAAAAGCTTAAGATGACAAAAACTCACCTTTTTTTCGCAGATGAGAATCACACAATCTGATCCTGGCAATGAGTGATGAGACGGCGATTCAAATTCAAAAAGCACCAAAGAAGGTTCCGTTAAGTCAGCACAAAAATGCCAAATGTTGGTAAACTTTTCAAAATCTTGATAGCGACAAGGCGAGGCTTGAATGGGAAAAAACGTGGGTAACAAAGTCTACAAAAGTCGACATGGGCTAATATTGAGATTCAGTTGCGACTTGCGACTATGCGACTACTCNTAAACTTTTCAAAATCTTGATAGCGACAAGGCGAGGCTTGAATGGGAAAAAACGTGGGTAACAAAGTCTACAAAAGTCGACATGGGCTAATATTGAGATTCAGTTGCGACTATGCGACTACTCTTCAGTTGAATGAAACACATTCAAGTTCCTCTCATTGCTGAAGACCGCGTCTTTTCGTCCACTGCTCATTCCGTTTCTGCAAGCAGACAAGAGGATATTATGAATGCAAAAATGAAATCATCCATTTGGACTCTGACGGAGGCAAAGTGGTTCTCTTGTCGAGAGCAGATGCTCAAACTCATGCTAATGGACACAAGGCAAAAATTCACCTTGCCTCTTTTTTCCCTCTCCTGTCTGATCCCCAAAGTTGACTCATCTTGTTGAAAGTTAACTGCAAATGGAATGGCCACAGTGTTTCCTTTATTGTGCACTCATACTCATAGTAATCATAGCAGGAATTTATAAGACTCTTATGGTCTTTTTGTTTGTCGAGTTTTTTTGTATATGAGGATATGGAAACACATTTGCATTTTGCATAAAGGGTATTTTGCACATCCCGTATGCGTTATGTAAGCAATAAGTAATTTTAATTCTCTGTCTTCTTCTCGGGGCATACGCTCTAGGAGACAAGTTTGCCATGGAGGAATTAGCTTCGGTTGGCCTGCTAAAGCAAGGACAGGATTTTGAATTGGTTAATTTACAAGGGAAACTTGAACCTTTGCTCCGGGACAGATGTGTGTGTCGGTTCATGATTTGTAGCTTTGTGCACGCGCTTGATGCAAATTTGAGAACGGAGATTCCGTTACAAGACGATGTGTCTTTTCCCCTGTTTCCGGCTTTACATCAGACTCAATCAAGCGGAAAGGTGATAGAAAGAGATTGAAGGAGTCACAAACATGTATTATACAGTGTAGTGGGACTTTTTGCGGGATGTGTCATGAAAATTTACATGTCAATCGTCTTGAAACCTTTTTTTAAAATGAATAATGTATAAATCTGCTCAGAAACTCATCCTCAAAAAAGGAAAGAAATACGAAATGCTTTAAAATGTCTTGACTTCGTCCAACTCCAATGTTTAGAATTCTGGTTTCGTGACTTGCTCAATTGTGCAGTTTGTCATACTAAACACATAGTACACAATAAATTGTATACATAAAATAAAGTGTAAATTTGTCAATCTTTAATAGTACAACTACTGTAAACTCTTTTAACTTGTGTCATATGCTGTAATCGGTAAAGCTAACAAAAAAATCATGACTTGAAAAAGCAACTAGCATGCATTTCAATAAGATAGCAGCACGTTTGAAGAACAAAAGCAGACAATTTCTGATTGCACAAAAAAGCAGAAAACTCAAGGAAGGAATTTGCAAGCGGTATACAAAATGTATGCGAAAGGAAGTGTGTAGGGAGAGAGAAATGTACACATTTTTTGACAGACTGAAAAGAGAATTGCGGGAAATGGAAGTGATTGAAAGGGAAGCTGTACACGATGATCTTCGTGAGAAATCTTAAATTGAATGACAGACTGTTCATAGCTTTTTGTTTTTGCAAATTCCAAGAGCAGCACGAGGAATGAAAAAGACAAAAGGGACTTGTGTTACTCTCTCTCTTATCTACGCTTACGTTTTGCACAGTAAGAAACCGTTTTTCATGCATTATGTCTTACGTTGTTCTCATGAAAATTTTCGAGAAACATGTGGCCTTTTCGTGTTTATAAAGCTGCAAATGAGTGAAAAAGTCAAAGTCGAAAGCGACTGAATGAAGATGAGTGCACATGGTACACCACATATCGAAGAATTCTGCATAACAGAAGTTACACTAAAAGTCTCGTATTTATCGCATTCAACGACAAAATACCTTGATAAATGTTTTAAGAGTTTCATATTGATTGCAGTTTGCAGCTCAAAGTGCGTCAGTCACTCAGCAAAAACAACCTTGGAAGAATTTACCTGTAGACGTAGACGACCACAGGACGAACGAGGGAACGAGCCTCGGACAAAGAGTTCCACCTTATTTGAATGAATCACAAAACAAAAATCCCAGTCGAAGAATCCCTTTCAGTTCAAGGTCCAAGAGTTCGAGGCTTTTTCTTTTCAAGAAGTGCCTTCAAAAACAAGTCTTGATTACAACAATATGCAAAGGAAGGTCCGTCTCGATTTTAAGCCAAAGCCAAGTCGCTACTTTACTTGCTACTAATATATCTCTGTTGGTATTTACTTGACTGCCAACTGGCACCGACAAACTTACTGTATTCTCATAATAAGCTTATTACAACTACGGGTTCTGAAAATATGAGTCGTAAACCTTTCCTGTAATGTTATAAGCACCAACACGACTTCGGTTAATGTTTACCTCATGACGACTAAAGTTAAGTTTCCAGTTTGAAATATACGGATACACGCTATTCAAACAAGAAAATGAATGTAATGGTTAAAGCTTGAATGCCTAATTCAAATTCATTCTACTGAAAATGCATAGTAGTTTGGAAAAAAATGCACTACTGTTTTCAAGCAGTTTGCTTCTCTGCTGCCGGTTGAGCTTAGCTGACAAGTCGGATTGTCGTTGGGTTTTATGGGCCATTGTTTCGTAATTTTGAGTTTTTATGTTCGAACGAGCAGGGTGATGACTCAAGGCATGCACATTCCTCCTCGAAAATGCAAGGAGACATCGCGGTTAAAGCCTTGTGGCACTTCCGCCTCTAATCAGATCTTTATGCAGTATGCAAATGCAGATGTGTGCTGAGATGAAATGAACCAGAAAGGGATCACAATCACAGCACGTTCAAAATAATAGGTTTTGCGATTTTGCATGATGCGGAGCGGAGGAGAGCTTCTACTCAATGCCTTCATTTGCAGAGGAGAGAGAAGAAAATTGATACAGCAATATCACCATTTAAGAATTGTCCATTTTGGCTCAGTGGGATGAAACCAACTTATTAATCTTGGGTTCTGGCAGTTCATAAACACAGTGCAAAAAAAGAAGAGTTACATCTAACGAAGTCATTGTGGAGATGGCAGAATGGCGATTTCTATCCTGATGTACTATATAGTAAACCACATAATCACGCAGAACATTCCGGCTTTAAGTTTGGTAGAATGGTCCAAGTCAAGTCACATTATGCTAACCAATCCCATCATCTCAGTCTCATCATACCTTGTGAATTTTAGGTTACACGGTTTTTACAGCTTGCGCTATTTTCATACCAAGTGGACTTATATTTTGTTGATTGGATGATGATGGCTGTCAATGATAATAAGCTGAAGAACAATGAGAACAATGGATGTACAAGTTTGATCATCAATGAATGTAACAAGGAACAACATAAACGTCTCCTCTGTAGTTTTGTTGTCCGCATCCGCTCACTCTCACACGCGACTTATGCATAAATAAGATCCCATTTGTTCATATATTTCGTAAAAACGTACAATAATGGGTAATAAAAACTTCTTGTTGTCATTTTTAATGCAAATGCAAATGCAAGGAACTCACGCTTGTGTGAAGGCGAGTTAAAGGGCGTCGTGCTCGGGATCATATCAAAAATTACCCCATGGAGGTTTTTAATGAGATTAATAAAGGAACGAAATCCTCACGTCGCCCCACATGTCCAATAAATCAAAAGAAAAATTGCAAAACCAAATAAGTATTGAAGCACATATTATAATAGAAATGGGAAACACTTAAACTGTGGATGTGCAATGAATGAATTATTATGCTCGATATAGTGTAACGACGACGATTTACTCACGTCAATTTCACATCAAACTTCCGCCGAACTAAACGCCAATTTGAAAATTCTTGTGCTAATTCCGAGTCGCCTTAAGGTGTGGACAAGTCATTTCCGGGCAAAGGAAACATGCAAATATACACGACACACGCGTCAAGCATTCCTAGTTTACGATGCATAAACGTGATGTGATTGTGATGATAGAGACGGAAGGACGGAACATCCTTATTGAGTTTTAACGTATTATTAGAATATTAAATACGGTGTTGCAAAACAGTGTTGATTACTAACAAAACAATGATTAGTACATTAGTAGATACTGATACTGAGTCAACTCAATTTATTATGGGAGAATATTTATCTTGCCCTTATCAAATCATAAAGAAAAAATCATGAAATCTCACATTTCATGCATTTTTCATACATACAAATGGGTACAATGGTACAAATTAACGTTTATTATCGGCGCTCATCTTAAAGCTAAAAATCACACGGATGAATAATAATTGACTGATTAATTTGAAGGAACAGGAACAAAGTTTTAGTTTACATTCATATACTTCTTGTACGGGTTATTTAACAGCAATTTTCCATAGTGCGCTATAATTAAGCCAGAACAAATGATTATACAATTTGATTTTAATAAACTGATTTTAAAGGAACTACAAAATGACATGACGTGAATAGGACGAATTGATAACAGACAAGCTCAATTTTTAGGCAAGTCCGTGAGATTTCACGAGTTTTAGGCAAGTCCGTGAGATTTCACGAGAGTTTTATTAGGCAAGCCCGTGAGATTTCACCATCTCTTCTACTAGATCAATGTACTTCTGCATCGCTTCGTCCTGGCTCATTCCCTTATTTGCGTTCCAAGCGTCCCATTTGGCCTTTCCTTTAAGGTCCAACATGCCTGGTCGTTCTAAAAAAAACAAGAATAACGCACGTCATTAGTTATAAATAATTGAATGTCACCTCATCGGAGACACAGAGTGAGTTACGTGAGTAGCCAAATCGTGAAAACTAAAAACCTAAAAAAAATTGAAATAAAAACTTACGAGTGTTAACATCACCAACGGTACCCTGTTTGAACAACCCGTATATTTCAAGGAGCTCCGAGTCGCTTGGCTTCTCTTTCAAACTCTTGACACGCTCAGCAGCGGCATTGAAATCCTTCAACATTAAAATAAAACAACATTATTTAAACAAAATTCGTACCTTAGAATTGATAATGAATGATTAATGAAGATGAGTTGATGAGTGAATCGTGAATGACATTGACATTTGACAAGAAATAAATAAAATGCTTGTTTGTTATGTGACTCACCTCGGTAAGACCCATAATAAAAACTTTTGTCCAAAAATTGTCTGGAAACCTGGAGAAAATTAACTGAGAGGACGTGGAAAGGACAATCAACGATCGATGAGTGAGTGTAAGTGTGACCGTGACCGGCGAGGTGACCACAACGCAAGGTACATACTTCGGCAATTAGACACCATGGGAACTTCGGGTTATCGGTTAACCTAGGCAAAATGTCATTTTCTCCCGTGCTCAACTACACTAACGTTTTTAATAAAATTATTGTAAAATTATTATTATTTTTATTGTTATTGAATTTTACTATGGGGGTGTGTAAACCCCCTTGAGCACTTTCATAATGCACAGGTACGCAAGCCCGTAAGAAAAGCATAGAGAGGGCACACGCACGCACACAGAGCACGAGATAGATTGGCTCGGCCATCTTTAGTAGCAAATCCAAATATCGGCACGAGGTTCAGCTTTCACCGATTTTTCGGAATTTTGGTATTTAAAAAATGGTAAGTACAATTTTGAAATTGTGTTTTTCAACTCCTTTTATGTCTTAACATCTTTATCTTTGAGATTTTGTTTGCTTTTTCAAAATCTGGGAATATTTTACGATTTTATTTTAAAGTGAACGTGACCATCTGTATTTTCGCATTCAACGTGCTTCTGCTCTGCACAGTACAGAACAAAAATGACTAAAATTACATTCCGTTTTTGAATCCTGTCATAATTTTTTTGTAGTAAAGTTTGTAATGAAATTAAGTAAGATTATATATCTATGATTTTGTAATTTTTAAACGGTAGTATTGAACGGAAGTGATTGAAATGGTTCTTTCAAGTGAAGTGTTAGTTGGACTGTCCGTGAATTAAATGACCGGATGGGTTTCTTTTAGTAAGAATGGGGATTTTAATTTTAATAATTTTTTGTTTTATTGATTCTAGGCGAAACGTACAAAGAAGGTTGGAATTACCGGAAAATACGGAACGCGTTACGGCGCTTCCCTAAGAAAGATGGTTAAGAAGATGGAAATTACCCAGCACGCCAAGTATACCTGCACATTCTGTGGAAAGGTAACAATTTAGAAGAATAATGCTAACGTGTTAATTATGATTGCATAAATGCGTGATAAATGCGTATGGTTGCATAAATAAATGATTGTAACGTCATTTTAATAATTAACTTTATTATATTTCTTTCAGGATGCTATGAAGCGATCTTGTGTTGGTATCTGGAGTTGTAAGCGGTGCCGAAGAACTGTGGCCGGTGCACATAAATAAATGATTGTGACGTCATTTTAATAATTAACTTTATTATATTTCTTTCAGGATGCTATGAAGCGATCTTGTGTTGGTATCTGGAGTTGTAAGCGGTGCCGAAGAACTGTGGCCGGTGCGTGATCATGAATTGCACTTTAATGTTCAAATTCAAATTAAATGATTAATACAAAATATCGTATTTTATATAAATCTGTGGTTTATTGATTTTTGGCAGGTGGAGCGTGGGTATACACTACTACTGCCGCTTCCTCTGTGAGATCCGCTGTCCGTCGTCTTCGAGAAATGAAGGAAATCTAAACAATTTTAGAATTATGCTGAACTTTCTCGTTACGTTCGAATAAAGCTGATTTTGGTCTATTAATCCTGGCGTCACGTTGTTTCCCTGTTATTTACTATTAATTATTAATGCTCTTGTGTTACTTAA
Source organism: Harlomillsia oculata (assembly GCA_019776145.1). Classification (NCBI taxonomy): domain Eukaryota; kingdom Metazoa; phylum Arthropoda; class Collembola; order Entomobryomorpha; family Oncopoduridae; genus Harlomillsia; species Harlomillsia oculata. The sequence continues at coordinate 10,993 of JABASF010003134.1, forward strand.
CGAAAGGCCTACGCAAGTTGAGATATTCTAGTTCGCGTTCGTGAGCTACAACTTCCAATTCTGGCATTTTACAGGAAACCTGAATGACATAGAATTTTCCTGTCGAATATGTGCTTTCATTATTCATATATCGTTTGTTTATTGACATGTAGGACTCTCTCGTTGGAGACCTTCCCTTCTCATTTGATTTGGTGTTGTAGGGTCAGTCAGTTGGAAAGTTGATGGGCGTACTGGTGTACTCTTTAATGTCATGCGATGTTATTTCCAATATTCCAATCCATAAGAATTCGCACGATTACACTTTCATGGCCTAACTAGTGGTTATTAAATTACTATTTATAATCCATTTGAACACCACAATACTATACTTCATTATCAATTCATTCACGATGATTGACACTTTGACACTACATTGAGAAATGGTGATAACTTTAATTTGCATCTTC
>JABASF010003135.1:0-11438 GCA_019776145.1 Harlomillsia oculata
ATATCTCCAACAAAAAACCCAAGAAAACAATATACAGGGGTAAAGGAAGATAAAGACGAAAAATCCGTTAACACCTTAGAAGCTGTTCAAAATTTTATAAACGGTAAATTTAACATTACATTGGAGAGTAACCAAGTTAACAACGTTTACGGACTAGGAAAACAGTGTGACGGAAAAATAAGACCGATTCTCTGACAATTGAATCAAGAATAACAGAGAAAAAGTCTAAGTGCCTAAAAACGGAAAAAAATACTTTAATGATGACCTCATTACTGAACAAAGAAATGACGACAGCAAGTTAAGAGAATACCGTAAAGAGATTACTAAAGAATATGCTAATGATAAATGTCAAGTGCAAAACAACAGCTGAAAGTTACATACTACACTGGAAATCACAAAACTTTCATCGTAGTTAATGACAAAATAGAGAAAAAATGAGGACTCCCTTTATGAATTATTCGAACTTCTGCTCACTAGTGCTATGTTTATCAGCTTGTCAGTTTCATTCCTCATTATATGCTTGTAAATTCTGTTGTGATTTAAGAATAACTCCAATCTTGAGACGAATAGTGTTCACCACAGACAACCGTCAGCACCAGCTCCGGAAACAGAGTTACATGAGATTACCATTTCTCAACCACCTATTAACCCAACCGAAAAGCCAGGTTATCCGATTCCGCAGGTCACTTTTGAAAAAGAACAGTTGGACGCATTCAACACTCCATGGCAGGTCTCCTTTCCACAAAGTCAATCTCACTAATGTATCAATTGTCTACAATATAATAACAATATTCAATGACTAGAATTCGAAGTTATTAATTAGAAATTTATATATTTATAAATTACCACTTACATATATTTAATTACGGTTTTAATAATTAACGGAGACAAGGAGGATCATTTCGTCACCGGCTTAGACATATTATGCTAATTATATTATCATTTCATTTAAAGGGTAATCGATATTCTCTCCACACAAACAGGATGAATAGACACAAGCGGACACTTCCCGGAACTTTTGTCAAACCTTTTTTCCTTTCTCCTCAGGAATTGTCCAAGATAATACGTAGGGAAAACCCAACTCACATACAAACGAATTCCACGGTCCAAGACACACGCTTTGTTCCTATACTGGATTTATGGATGGCTTACGTCGATCATGTCCGAGGAAATAACGACATACTTACTTTATTGCAAAATATTTACCATAGCCGAGTTGTTTTCTTTGAGAAACTGGATCAACCAGCGGATTACGCAGACTTAGCAGGAAATAATTTTTCCAATTTTCAGAGGTACGAAAACATACGTATTTTGAACTTTTTACGACTCCAGGAGTATTCACATCCAAAAGTTCTGAAAGATGCTGCAACCCAGACAAAGTCGGATCCACTCACACCTCCTTCTATCAACACGCTGAATAATTTAATCAGGCAAAAGGAACGAGAGATTGAACAGGTTAAGTCTCAATTAAATTACAAAGCCCAACTAGAATGGCAAGCACAGGCACGAAAACGACGGTATCAAAAATTGCCTTATGTTGTTTCACGAAAGAAATTGTGCACACGAGAGGCCGATAGGACGTTGCCAACTGAGATCCTTTCATTTCCAACTGTCAATTTTTATGATATTGAAGAGGGTGAGATACCAGACCGTCCTTCCACTCCAGTGCCAACTTCTTCCGTAGACAGCAATTAGATTACATTTATATAAACTATTGTAAAATTACAAGTAAATTCGATTTCATCTTACCCTTCTACTGATTTAATAACTGACAAATACAATATTCAAAATTACTATAGGTACTTTGTACGTCTACGGGTTTATTAAACACCTTTATACCTCTATAAATTAATTACTATTATATTATCTTTCATTATATTATCCTTAATGTATACATGGGTTTTTTTTGGGACTTTACCTCTCCATGTTTACTTTTGTTATCTTTCATTTAATTATACTACTATGTTAGTCTTGTTTGAATGATTATTTATTCACAGATTGTTACCAGATACCACCTATTGTTTGTTAAGAAAATAGGGACATAATGTACACGACATGGTCTCAAAGACGGGTTTAGATACCACAAACCTGTTCATAATTCTAACAATTATATAATTTAATCACTGAAAGTCTTTTTACCATGTCAATGTCAAGAAAAGTGTTCACGTCGTCCTTTCACACAATCGAGGACGATTGTCGGCGGCAACGGGAGTAATGTAACAAGTAAGAGTGGAGTCGGGTCAGGGAGGGGAGACTTGAGTCTTCGACTCCGGCAAAGAGCACTTGAGGGTTAGACTAAGCGTTAAGTAGAAAATGAAATGAAGAGTAACAGCAAAGGACACTTGGTCCGGAGCTGTCTAAGAGAGAAGATCTTAGAAAATAAAGTTGTTGACGTGTTACATTCAAGTTATTTTCTTTCTTTTCATTCTCGCGTTCTTCAGTTGAGTTTCAAAACTCAAACCAATCAAGTTTCAAAACTTGATTGAGGTTTCAAAACCTCTTCCAACTAGGAACGTGACAGGTAGCAGAGCTTTCATCGCTCTACTCCTGATTCAGATCTGCTACTGTTCCGTTTTTAAGTCTCCTTCTGTGCGTTACTCCTGTTCTGTGCCACCTACTGTTCTGTAACCATCCATTCTGTTTAATCGGTTGTTCTGTCTCACCTTCTGTCCGTAAACTCCGTGTCAGTTCTCCGTGTTTTTACACCTCAGTGTTTTGTGATTCCGTGTGTGCTCTACCCTTAGGGTTTTCTTCGACCTTTTATCCGCCTTCATGGCTAAATCGTAAAAAACAAGAGATGTGGTAAAACTGACTGATGATAATTGGAATCTCTGGCTATATAAGAATCGTCTCGCTCTCCGTTCTGCGAATTTGTGGGATGTGGTAGAAGGCACCACTCCTCGTCCAGCCGTCGCTGGAGCCGATCGTGATGATTGGGACATTCGCGATCTCGACGCTCAGGCATTAATTGCTCCCACGCTGGACACGCGTCAGTCCAACCATATATATATCAGTGTGCTACTGCTCATCAGGTCTACTCCCGTTTACGTGAAGTGCACGCCGACAACAGCGTATTAAATCAGAATCATGTACTCAAGAAATTTTATGACTATAAAATCCCTGATTCTCAGTCTCTAATCGATGCCTTCATTGAGGTTGAGGAAATGGCCCGCAATATAAATCACATAGGCCACCAGCTCTCCGATGCTTAGGTCGTCAATAAAATCGTAAGTAGCCTCTCCGACAAATTTGCTAATTTCACTGCTTCATGGGCTTCGGTTTCGGTCGCCGACCAAACGATGGTACGTCTTTTCTCTCGCGTCAAACAAGTGGAGTTGGAACACACCATTAAGGTTTCTACTACATCACCCGACACTGATGCCGCCATGGAGAAGGCATTCAAGTCCCAACTGCACCTGGTTCCCGCACTTCTCGCTTCCCGTCTGACCCTGTCCGTGGTAATTGCAATTATTGTCACCGCCCGGGACACTGGAAAGCGCAATGCCGCACCCGCCTTCTGTAAAATATAGTTTAATCTCGTACGTATAGATCGTAACTCTCTATCATTTAGTGCAATGCAGTGTGCGAATGAAGTGCATTATGTAAGTAAGCAATAGGCCCAGACGCGTTGTGTGTAAATGGCACACACGCACTGATCATGTTTCTACTGTATGCTCCGCTGCACTTCTTACCATGCGCTCATATGCACAGCATTGTGCCACCTTCTATAATAGACCCTAAAGTAACACATTCAAAATGTAAACTCGTGGTCAATAGTCATAAATAACATAGGTTTACAATTAGGTTGATAATTGTACTTTGTTCGTTCTCCTATTGTTCACTAGTATATAAACTCCTTTCTGCAATGAATAAAATAGTAAGTAAGTCGTAGACATTGGACCTCATCACTTCAAACGATCTTAATTTCAGCTCCCTATACTTTCCGATCATCTTATTCTCTTTTCATCCTATAAACCGTTGTGCGACCCAGGCCATTTTAAAACTATTTTCTGGCAGACCGTTTCTTACGGATTGCTTGCAGGGTGAGTCGTGTCGTCTACTTACTCCATGGTAAAACCCATGTAAAATTTCTGGTACTTTTGTGTTTTCTCACTTTTTATTTTCTTTAAAATCATTCTCATTTTTGTGGACTCTAATTGAATTTTGAACCTTGTGATCTTTTTTACACCGCAAGTATTCAATTTTGCTTTGCTTTTGCTTGTTTGCTTTGGTTTACAATATTTTAATTTTGTAAAATGAGTAGATCCTGAGTGTCTGAATGAGTCAGAAGCTCCCCTGAACGAACTTTGGATAGTGTTCCATCCACTCCGGGAACTGCAGACGTCTCATTATCTTCCACCGATCCAGACGACATTTCTCACAACCTTACTGTTCACCCTAGAGTTTCCGACAATCCGAACATCAAGACACGGCGTGGGAGACCTCAACAACCCACTTCTTCTTCATCTGCTGAGCATTCCCAAGAGTCGTATTCTAATTCATCTCCTCTCGCTGACAACACTCTTGGGTACGAGTCTGCCTCAGACGAAACAATCGTGTTAAGCAGAGGGAGACGAGACCTCATCTCAGATTAGTGACGACTCTAATTTACAACTAGGAGACAACGTTGATATACAATCTGGTGACGATATTGATTTTTCAATTAATAACGAAAATTCGCAAGTAGATTTAACTGCTATATTAGTAGCAGATAATCAAATTCAACCAGAAGAGAGAGATACGATAGCCGCCAAGGCAACGTTAACCTTCCAGGCTCGCTTATTAGTACCATTTGGCGGACGCCCAAACACAGCTCGTAGTCCGCAAGAATTCATGGACGACTACGAAGCCTTATCCCAAGGTTGGACCGAGACGGAAAAATTTTTTATTACATTATTTATTATATCTGAATGGCAGTGCCCGCCATTGGTACAAACTTCTGACTACCGTGAAAAACGCTGACCGTATTCCTAAGTATACACAATTTTCTGAAATCTAACGTAAGCCCGGATGCATATCCCCGTTTGCTTGCTCGTCGTCGTGTGCTGCCAACCGAATCGTTGGAGGACTACTACTTCGACGTTCTCTACTTGTGTAGACAAGTTCGGCCTGATATGGGAGAGGCGGAAAAGGTTAAACATTTATTGCGTGGGATTGATAAGACATTGATAACGCATCTGTTCTCATACTACAAGAGATAACTTCGCCAACGGACTTTTATGACGCTATGTAACGCCTGAGCAATCTAAACGCTATTCGAGGTGAAGGTACTCTGGGTTCTTTAACCACTGAAGCTATTAATACGCTTACTGCGCAACTTAACACCTTTTCATTGTCTAAGTTACAACAAAATACAGCAGCCAAGCGTAATACACCACCCAAAGTAGCCAGGAAAAGGGAAAAAAAACCCAAAGGAATTCACGAAGCTACGCTTATATGTATTTGTATTTGTATTTGAATCCTTTATTCTTTATGAAGGTAACCCTTGTGGCATCAGCCTTCCAGGTAGATATATTAACAAGTCAATAAAAATAATAGTAGAATTATATAGATTGTTAACAGATTGTTGCGGGGTTTTGTTTGTATATTTTAATTTATATTATAATTTTAATTTATAATGGGGATTATAATGGAATAATAGGTAGTTAATGGGTGCCGGCGAGCTGCGGGTGAGACAGTCATCTCCAATGGCCGGTTAGCTCAGCAGAGACACGTCCTCCCGGCTCCTCGGCTATCCTGTTGTGGCCAAGTCCCCCACCAGAGTAGAAGTTAACCGCCGGCGAGCCGCGGGAACGACCGGTGCCTCCGAGTTTCCGCGGTGGTGCGACGTCCCCCCGGCTCCTCGGCTACACTGTTGTGGTTGGCCTCCAAGATATCTATGTAATAAGAAATAGAATTGAGACTAAATAATTAATAACGTACTATCATGATAGGGAAAAAGTTGAGGCGAAAACGTATTGGACGCCGGCGAGCCGTGGATGACGCTGGTCCCTTCCCGCCGAGACGTGAAGGTTTCCGCTTTGTCCCGGCTCCTCGGCTGGCCTTGTAGTGTAATCACCAATTCCGCTCTAGACTATGATTTATATTTAATAGAATGTTGTATATATATGTGGTATAGAGTAATGAATAGATATTTTAATTTAAGTTGTATGTTATAATGTTGTGTTATATTAGGATTAGTTACAGGGGAGAGTTAAATTGTTGGAATCAAAGAAAAAGAGGTTTAACTGGAAAAAAGAAAAAGAAATTAGCTGACCATATTGGGATTGCGGGGCTTGTCTGTCAAAAAGATCCGAGCATTCAGGCGACACTTACTTCGCATGATTTTGTGTTTATTTTTTTAATGAGGCGTTGACGTTTTTTATGGAGTAGGATCATGGTTGTTGGGATGGATAGAATAGCCAGGAAGATCAAGCTTAATATAAAGAACAGGATTTTATCGTCCCTATTGTCATGTTCCAGCATAGTGGAGAGTAGTTCTGTCTCTTCCTCTCGTTGTTCGTTTTCTATTGATTGACCGTGAGCCTCTAGAATTTGATACTGTAAGATGCTATTATATACATCCGCATACGAGAAACCCAATTTTTTCGTGAAGTCTTCGGAGGAGCCTAGTCGCTTTTTTATGTTAGAGACATAGTCCCAGATACCTGATCCGAAGTCATAGGCAGTTGCGATTGTGGATGGGGAGAACAGTGAACGGCGGTGTCTGTGTAGTGCGACGCTATTTGGGTCGATCGGGTCATCGGGGTGTCTAGGTACCGGTCTCACTGTCATTGCAACTGGAAAGTTAGTGGGTAAGGATGATTCTTTGCTCGTGGCAGAGTCCAGATCGTGGATGGATGACCCATGTGCTAGGACGCACTGAGCGATGATCATTACTGTTACTAAATAATGTGAATTTTAATTTATTGTGTTATGGATCATACATGAAAAAGATAGAGCTGTCAACTTACTCAGTGGACTCCACATTTTGTTCGATATATGCGATTCGAATTCTAAGGGCTGCCTTTAAGTACGCTCCAAAAGCTTCAGCTCTACTTTTATTAATTTTACTTATAAACTCAAAGAACTCGCACGGCTTTGGAAACTCACTGTAGTTTTCTCTTAGGTTGCGAAGCTGATTGCACTCAGTGATAAAATGAAGGATTGAGTCGGGATGTGAGTCGCATAGTGGGCATTGGTTATTCGGGTTAAGTATTTGGGTTAGTTTATCAAATGCGAGGTATCCGCCCCCGATTCTAACCTGGCATATTAGTCTTTTAATGTGCAGTGGAATGTTGAGATGTAGATACTCATTGTGATCAGGGTAGTTAAAGATTGTTGCGAGGTGGCTGTTACGGAATGATTGTTCCAACCTTGCTTTATCTGACAGAGCAATTCTTGCGTTCCATTGAGTGGTGGCATGTGATCTAAATAGTCCGAGGTCTCTGTGAGACTTCGGCCAATCGTTAATGGGAAAAGAAAATTCTGCTTGAGCCACCACGCTTTGTATGAGACTGATCCAGTTTTTATTTGGGTCGGGATTGTTTGTGTCGTCATCGCATAGGAATTCAAAGCATTTCCTGGCGTATAGTGGAGCATGAGGAGAGTGTAGACGGTCAAGGAATCCTATGGTGTTATTTAGCACTTGTGTGGAGATCGGAGGGATTGAGGTTTCTAACCTAATAAGGTAGAAAGCAGTGTCTCTGGGTAATCTGAGTATGAATCTCCAGTATGACGCGTATATTTTTTCAATGTCAATTAAGTCCTTCCATGCCCATATAGGGGCTGCATAGGTGGCTATAGAGGAAATCATTGTGCTAAATAGTTTTGTTAGGCTAATTAGGGAATTTATGTTGGCTTTGAGGATGATTGGGTATAATTCATTAGACGCCGCTGCGGCTTGGGACGTTATTTTTTTNGACGCCGCTGCGGCTTGGGACGTTATTTTTTTGAGGGCGGCACTGAATGAGCACTTTGTTGTTAGCGGAATGCCCAAGTAGGTATACGAGTTGACCACCTTCAGCGGTCTACCTTCCCATTGGAAGTGGTCTTCCTTGCTCACTTTGCCGCCTCTGCGAAAAATGATGATTTCGGTTTTTGTGGTATTTACTCTGAGCGATAGCGGGGCAAAGTATTTTTGTAGGATTCTAATTTGCACTTTAAGAGCCTTGGCTGTCGAGGTTGGGACACACATATCGTCTGCAAACATGAGGATGTAAATGTTTGTGTTATTGATTTCTAACCCAGTTGATGGGCTTGCTTTTAGCACTTTTTCAATGTCATGCAGGTATAAGGCAAAAAGAGTTGGGGACAGAATTTCACCTTGGAGGAGCCCTTGGGTGATGGGAAGTGCCTTGCTGCAGCCGTCGGATTTAATGCATGTTGAAGCATTGCTATATATTATGCTTAGTATGTTAATGATTTTTGTGGGAATGTTGAGGCCTGCCAGTATTTGCCACATAGTGTTATGCGGGACGGATGGAAAGGCTCTCTCAAAGTCAAGAAATAATACGTAGCATTTTCCTTTTCTGCACTTTAGCTGTTTTTGTATGAGGGTAACAAGTGAAAAGATGAGAAGATCACATCCTCGTTTTTTTCTGAATCCTCCCTGGGCTTCAGGAAAAACATTGTTATTTTCCGCCCGTGCATAAATTCTGTTATTTAGTAGTCCAGTAAAAGCCTTGAAAATGGCGTTTAGGAGGGCAATAGGTCTGTAGTTCGCGGGGTTCATTATATCACCTTTTTTGTGGAGCATTAGGGTGTTCGATTTTGCAAAGTCAAACGGGGGGAAACCTGTGTCCATGATAAAGTTAAAATGTTGGAGGAGGTTCTCTCGCCCGGCTTCAGGGAGGTTCTTAAGGAATTCGTATGAGATTCTGTCTGGGCCTGCGGCTTTTCCATTTGGTAGTTGGTTAAATAATTCATTTATTTCTCTAATGGTGAAAGGGAGTGCAAGCTCAGGGTGTGATTCGGTTACGGTGAAGGACAGTGAAGGTTCAGAGCGGGGAGGCTGGATTTGCTTGTAGAACTGTTCCCATTCGGATGATGGGATAGGGCATGTTTTGGGTGACGGTTTTTTATGTCTGCGAATGACTGACCAGAATGAGGGGCTGTCTTTTGCATTATTCACCTGATCTATTAATGAGTTGAAGTAAATGGTTTTTTTTGCGCGTGCGGTGCGGTTGTAGTGTAATTCAGCTTCCTTGAGTAATTTAAATGATTCTATCGCATGGGGGGAAGCTTTTGTTTGATTTTTGATTGATTGGATAACTTCTTTGGCGTTTTTGACTTCTGGATTTTTTAGCCATGGTAGTTTATAGTTGTACGAGTTGCATGGCAGAGAGCTCATACCCTGGTTCGTGGCTACATTCTTAATCAAATAAGTAAGTTCTGCAATGCTCGCTGGCTTGTTTTGAGCTATTTTTGCGGTTATTTCCTCTTTGTAGTTGGATTGTAAATTGTTGTTCCATATATATTTAGTTTCTACAGTGAAAGGTGGAGGGCATGGGGTGTCGAGAATCAGTCGAACTGCGTAATGGGTAGGGCTGCGGATGTTGGTCACGTTTAAAGTTCGGGTATATTGGAGGAGTTCAGTGGATATAAATATCAGGTCGATAGTGGATTTACCTAGAGCATTGTGAAAAGTGGCGTTTCCCAGTAGGTCACCTACTGTTCTACCATTGAGACAGTATAAACCTAGTGATTTAGTTGTATATAGTAGTTTTTTTCCTCTCGTGTTTGTGACTACGTCGCTGCTGGTTCTGTATTGTGTTATGGTATGCGGAAGGTCTATTGTGTCTGGTGGGATCTCATCCTCGTTGCCTATTCTTGCATTAAAATCTCCTGCTAGAATTATTTGCCCTTCCGGAAAGCTATGTCCAAACGTTTCTATTGCAGAGGCTATTAGCTCGAGGGTGCCACTAATATTGTTTTTGGGAGGAAGGTAGGCAATTATTATAAGGATAGTGTGTGGGAATGATTTGGGTTCTGAGACTACAGTGATAAATTCCGGGTGCGACTGGGAGTAGGTGTGGATGCGTTTTGTGCGTGGCGAGAGTGCAAGGAGCAAGCCACCACTAGCTCTGCCTCTTGCTGCAGTGCGTAACGCATCTGACGTAATTTGCTCATGACCGTGTAGCCTGAATGCTCTTGGGTTGTTTGTTTTCCACGTCTCGTACAGACCAATAATGTCGCAATTACCTATTGTATTAAAGTCGTCGGCGTCTAAAGCATTGATTCTATCTAGCCCCTCTATGTTCCAGATAATTAATGAGAAAGTGTTGTTTTTTATCTTAGCTTTGGTTAGTTGAGTCCGGGCAGTTGTTGTATGGTCGTCATCCTGTGGGTTTTTGGCTGGGTCCATTGATTTTCCCGTCTGGAGCAACGTTGTTTTTCACTGTCGTTCTGCGCGCGTTGTTCCTGATTTTTATTACCTCGCCATTGTCATCAAATTTGTATTTGTAGGAGGGGTTGCCGTTGATGAATGTAGTAAGTGTCTCATTTCTGATGCTATCCTGTCAGTTTTGGGCTTTCGGTTTTGTAGCGACGTAGGAGTTCCCGGAGCATGTAGTGGGTTTTGGCTTGTTCAGGGAGAAGATCGTCGGAGAGGAATATGTTGTCGTCTCGAAATTCTTTGACTTTGGTGAAGAGTCTGCGCTTGTCTGTTTGTTTGAGTAGCTTCAGCAGGATTGGACGACCTGTGCCCGGGTTTTTCTTGCCCAAGCGTCGGATGTCGTCCACCTCTACTGGCTGTAGATTCACTTTAGCGCAGATGTTTGTTATTATCACGATCAGATCTTCAAGGTTTTCGTTCTCTTTCTCCTTGATCCCCTTGATGATCACATTTTTTCGTCTTTGATCGATTGCTACGTGTTTAATTTCAGTTTTAATGATCTTTATTTCTGTTTTGTTAGTTTCAAGAGCATTTTGGAGAGCATTCAATCACCTTTAGACGCTCGTTAACTGAGTCACGGTATTGTTTGTTCTCTGTGATCTCTCCCTGAATAAGCTTTTTGATTTCATCTAGGGCTGTGCTCGGTTCTGCCATGGTAACGGAATTGCTGGTTTTACGGTCTTTTTTGGTAGTCAGGCAGGGAAGCTTGGCACTTTGTTGGGGAGAGTTGTCACTGGATCTTGGTCTCTTGTTTGGAGTGCTGGTTAACACTAGGAACTCGTTGTCACTCATTAATGATTGTGCACTGTGTGTGTAGTAAGTCGTGCGTTGGAGCAACAAATCTGTGTGACTGATTGAGTCAAGAGCTCACTCGAGACTAGATTAGGTGTTAATTTGTCAGTCAAAATAGAATAGGTCGGAGGTCGATTAGTAGCTTCCGGCGGTGTCTTCATATCTTCGACGACCTTTGACCGCATCATTGTACTTGCGGATTTTAAAAAATCTGAATATAATTTTTTTGAGTGGTTGAGAATTCCTACGTCTACGCACTGGGCTGACAGGG
>JABASF010003136.1:0-11437 GCA_019776145.1 Harlomillsia oculata
CAACGACTAGCTTTTTTACTACATCACAAAGTCTGCACACAAGTTATGATATCCCTGCAACACGGAACGTTACATTGTATCATGGCCAAAGAACCTGACCTAACTCAAAGGAGCAACCGAGCAACCAAAATATATTCCGTCCCGGGAGATGTTACTACTATAGACCGATAAAGTTTGCCACAAATCTGCACATGAAAAAGACTCACTAACATTCTAAACCTAAAACATTCCTCATGAAGAAAAAAACGTCAAGAAGACAAAAGTTTGAGATAATGTCGCAGTCGTCTTTCAAATGCTTAAAATGTCCTATTCTTCTTATTCAACATCTGCATTGCAGATTTGAAAAAACAAATAAAGAAGGTAATTGAGAAATATGTGTGCACAGCCTTCGAGAATGGTAGAAGGTGAAAGCTCTCTGAAATGAAGCAGACAACGCGCAACGTTCGCAAGTCACGAATCCCATAAAGACATTGAAATACATGAGACATGACATGTGTAACCATATGACCCATCCACATCAAAGATTTTTTTCTTTCTCATGCCATGACATCTGCAGAGATCACTAAGCTAAGAAGATGAGAGGAAGAAAATTCTCTTGAATCTAATTGGGCATGACAGACTTGGAAACTTGGAACAAGCTCTTTGAGGATGGGAACCACAAAGTGATTCGGATCCTATTATCGATTTTCGCCTTAATCCAAATGATTACAACCCACACACTCAGGAAATTCAACTTAGACCTAAAGGAATTCGCCGGAAGGAAGCCATAGAAGCAACCATAATCGTATCATGAAATCATGAAATCGCGGTTTATTCCTCTCTACGAAATCTCTACTGTAAAAGTGCTCCTGGAAAATACTTTCTCATTTTAACCAGCGACAACTTTGATCCTAAGTATTTGAATTCATTTACAAACCATGACAGGAATGGATTGGATGTTCACTATCTGAATGTGATGTTAACTTTTTTTAATTCTAAGAGACTTACGAGACAAACAAATTCGCTCTAGGAACGGGTCTGCAGCTGGAAGCTGAAAATACAAAAAGGTAACAAATTATTTTTTGGATACAGTATTCACATTTAATATTCAACTTGATAAAATAATCAACGCTGCTGCTTAATTTGCAAAATTAATGCTTTCATAAACAGTTGAAACAATTGCTTCAACATAGGCGTGCCGTAGCGGAACAGTCGTGCAATTTCACAGCTAAAATCATAAGTTGTGCATATAATCACAACCACAAATTAAGTCGTTAACATGTAATGTCCAAAACAAGAATAATCCGGTAGTTCCAATGTCCTTTAGATTAAAATGCTCTTGCGTTGCATATAGTTTAATGAAATGTCACCATATAATATTTGCTATAGGCATAAAACAATAATCAAATGAAATTATTATTCATACAGAACTTGCGCTTACCCCACGAGAGTCTCTGAAAAGAATCGCAGCGTGTGCCGGATCCAAAGAAACATCAGCAGGTCGATGTGAATGCAAAGAAGAACGCCTTCCTCCTAGAAGTATCCATAGATCACAAATGAAAAACAAATAAAAAAAGTTTTCTCATTATTCTGTAGGAGAGGAAAGACTACGACAATAATGAACTTGATTAAAATCGCAAACTTCACAATTATTTTGTTTTACTGGAGCTGCCAAAGTTCCAATGAGCGAAATAAGTTAAGTGTGCAAGTGTACAAATTCTGAAGCGAAACTAATGAACCAGGCGCTTCATACAATTAAGATGTTCTAAATGAGAAATTGACTTGAATTCAAGATGCGTAGAGTAGACATGTGAAAATAGAAGAAAAACTTTTGCTTTTGTGGCTATAATAATGGCAGTAAGATATAAACTTACTTGCAAATTCCATTCTCGCAAAATGATTCACACAAGAATAGTACCATAATGTAGAAATGGAACTTTCTCCATCTTATGAAGCCTATATATATATTAACGTCGCATTCAACGAGAACGAAGATTTGAACGTCTTCAAAAACAGCGTTTGTGTAAAGATCACATGGGGCATGGGGCAAAGTGTTTTTTCAAATTTCCGTTTTCCAAGAACGTTATTTCAACTGATCTCATCTCAACCCTTAACCAACAAGCACTAAAAATCATGTCTTGCTCATGTCCTTAACCGCATGGTTCCCAATGCATTAATAAAGCTAATATTTTTCAACAAAACATTGTCTCAATCGACGGGGTGCGCAAATTGGTATAACTGTCTCCAGCATAGCCCAACGGAGCATAGTCTCACAATTTCATACCCATATCAAGCCTAATTTGTTAGAACCACGCCAACACTGCCAAATTGATCAGAGTAACGTAAACTATATAAAAACAAACCAGATAACAAACATCATCTCCGCGTTCCTTGACCCATAGTATCATATAAATACACTGACCATGTGACCAGCATACATTCTTGACAGCCACCATCAATAAAAACTACATAAAACTTAAGTGTAATCAAAACAACGTTACAATTTCTGTAACGTGGTTTCAACATGCAAAAAAGATAAGAAATGACAAACCCAAAAGTTCTTCTTCAAGTTCACGTTCAGCCTGTAGCTTTTTTTCCTTTTGACGTTCTCGTTCCCTTTCAGTTTCCTGAAGGATACTCTCGTAAATTGTGTAGGTGTAATACGTGGTGCTGCTGTCATCAAAGCGCTCTTGGTTCCAAATATCAGCGGAATACCGCCGTCTTCTTAAAATTCTCTGAGCCGTGGCCACGTCTAAAGATCGACTTCTTTCTCGACTATCCCGACCCGGACCCGGGCAGTAATATGGGTCATAATAAGTATACCGTTCATACTTGCCAGACTGTCCGGATTCTTGATCTTCTTCTTGTTCCAAGTCATCGGATCCAGACACGGACCCATCTTCGTGTTCTTCATCTTTCTCTTCAGCAATGTCATGATTATTGTCACTGCTACTAGGACTGGAAGCTGCATCAATTGATCCACGCGGACTTCGTCCTTTGTCTTTGTGAGGACTACCCCACTTGATTATATAAAGATCGACTTCTTTCTCGACTATCCCGACCCGGACCCGGGCAGTAATATGGGTCATAATAAGTATATCGTTCATACTTGCCAGACTGTCCGGATTCTTGATCTTCTTCCTGTTCTAAGTCATCGGATCCAGACACGGATCCATCTTCGTGTTCTTCATCTTTCTCTTCAGCAATGTCATGATTATTGTCACTGCTACTAGGACTCGAAGCTGCATCAATTGATCCACGCGGACTTCGTCCTTTGTCTTTGTGAGGACTACCCCACTTGATTATATGTCGAAAGATATCTTCAAACTTCTTAGAAGGACCATCACTTGGACTATCTCGATTTCGGTGATGATTATTCTGCGCTGGAGTTGGAATGGGAGAGCTCGGGGACTTACATCCCGCACGGTTAGGCATGATGATGATGATTGATGATGATGGGTATTGTTAATGCTTTGCTGTCACTTATATATTCTCGATGTTGGAAGGATATAGCGAAAATGCAATTTTCTCGACAGCAAAATAAGTGAAAAGTCAAAGTGCAATGCGGAACCGAGTTTTAGAATAATGTTCAATAATACGAAGCCTACAAACTGAGCGACTGCGACGATAATCTTATTTCTTCCATTTGCTCCGAACTCAAAAGCGTCGTGATTCAATAACCATATATTGAGTTCCGAAAGAGTGATACAGTGCTTCTACACGATGGAATCAATATGTAACAAGAAGAAAAAGCTGTATGCATAAAGTCAATTTCACTCCATTTGGTCTTTCTTCTTCCACTCAGACATTTTCTGTTGTTCATACCATGGAAGATAAATGAGGGCTTTGAATTTTCCCTGAGGAGGTTCTCCTAACCCGTGTTGTTGATGCGAACAAGTGTGGACGTGTCAATGTCAAATAGGACAAAAATAGTTCACCAGGAAAACACAGTATTCCATCAACCAACCCAACAACCACGCACATTCAACCTAAAAATGTTTAACACTGCACGGAGGCAAAATAAAAAAGGGAAGGTTGACTGCCACGATATTTGTCGATCAGTGCAGCAGCCAGTCAAGTTCGTTTACAAAACAAAACTGGGCCAAAGTCAAGGATAAACGTCGATTCAGCACGTTTATTTCTTTCGGCTACGCTTCATGTGTGTATGCTCTTTCCGATGGTATTTTCTCCTAATGTAGAACTCACTGCTGGTAGAGAAAGCCATAAAAACACATGAAAATTTCCGTTTCTTCCAATCACTGCATTATGATAAAAAAGAGGAAATTTTTCCTCTATTCACTGTGTAGTAGTTTGTTCGACGATGGACTGTCAAAATTGAGCACACTAAATACAAAACATGGATGGTCAGCGTCGGCACTTCAGTATCGTCGCCGGTTGCAATTTATCACATTGACCTTCGGGGAATATATAGATACGGCCCCATTCAAGTTCAGGGTTAAGCTTACAAACACTAACACACTTGAAATAAAGTTGTTTTCTTTCAAAACCTAATGGAAAAAAAGTTATGAAAAATATTGGTTATGCAAAAACAATTTTTTTCATTCATTTTCGTCTACAGCGTTATCGTGGGTCGTTGTCTATTAATTAACTTTATATTGAATCTTAAATGAAAACCATTAATTTTGAAATTATCGTTACATGTAAACAACCCCAGGATAAGAACTGGTAAATTGGTAAACAAAAAACAATAAAATTTGCAATGTGAATGTCAATTGGCAAATGCATTACTAACACAGATTTGCATTGCTAATAACATTTTTTTACCTTGTGAACTCATGCATTATTTTCGTACACTTACTACCATGAAAAAATGTTGTTAGCTTATTATGCCAATGTAAATACTGCGATAAAACGTCAAAAGCACAATAACAAAAATGAAAATAAATTCTTGCACATTGCACTTACGGAAACACGTCGGACAAAGATAATTATGCAAGCTTGCAACTACTGACAGAGGCACGTACTAATATAGAATATAGTTCTCGTTTTGGAAACTATGAAGAATCTTGCGAAAAAATTGGCAAACTCCCAGACAGTTATTGGCAAGGAATTTAATAAACAGCTTTTTGAGCAGAGTAGCGCAGCGCAACGTTGGAATTCCATCCAAGACTAAAAGAAGAGGATGAGACCACGACACACGACACACACCAAATCCTTAATTTTACTTTTTTTTATCCAGCGCTATTTGCTTTCACACTTGCGGAAAATTCCACAAAATTTTTCCTCAGTCAAGTCTCCCGTGAAACCACGATATGAATTACGACACTATACTCTGAAGAGATGCACCAATTCACAGCAAAAACCGCATAATAAAAGATGTGCCAGACACACATCACATCATTGCAAAATCCTCACGCTCCACTTATTTTCGTTCCAGTAACGATGTAACTATGTGCAAATATCCAGCTTTGAGCTGTGACTAAAGGTACAGCTGCTGGAGTCTGTATTTTATACTACGACGTATTTAAGAGACACTGTGAAAATGTGTTGTATGAATGCATGCAATGCCGGCTTATTACTTATCCATGAAGTCCATGATGCTGGTTTTACCATGCATGCAAGTCTTTTTATGGACAATAATGGGAGAGTCAGTGAGGAGCAGCAACAGGAGAGAGGCAAAAACAACTTCCAGAGAGACAATCCAAGCATATGGTACGACACTTTGGTGATTGGTTGGCAAAGCATTTTCCAGACCTGCTGGAGAAGAAGCACAAAAGAAAAGACTCACTCACGGCACTCTGGCTTACATTTGCCATTTGCCTCCCATGTGCATTTTTTTGCAAGAATTTAACCTTCACAGTTCCCATTCGTGTTCCTTTCTGACTGCTTCTGACTTTAACTCGAAAGCTTGCTTTTTGGGCCTGTTTGCCGAACTGGAGGATCTTTGTACAAGCACAAAGCACAGCGTACTATACTTTTCAGATGAGTTGAAGTTGAAGTTGAAGGTGTACTTTAGCAAAAAAATGTCTAACTCTCCGCTGGATGGTTTTGGTTTCAGCCATTCATTCCCATAATACAATTTCCCCTCAACATAGTAAAACCAAAACATCTTACATGGAATGAATGAATGTAAGGCGTTCCAGCTTCCAACAAACCTAGACTAACACGATACAGCGAACATGTACTCGTTTGCTGTACTGGACATTGTTTACTTTAGCCAAGCCCAAAGCTGAAACTCGCAAGCAACTACATGACTTTTATAAAGTTCGCAGACGAGTACAAAAAAAAAGATTCACATTATTTTTATCCTTGAGGAAACTAGGTAGACAATGACAATAAATTACTTTCTCAAAGCTACCTGGAAAAATTGTGAGTATTTTGCGCAATGCAATTCCGATTACAGGTTTAAAGATCTTCCTTTTCCAAGCTCCTTTTGGTACAGTAGTACAGTACGTAAACAAACAAGCATAACAAAAATAAAAAACATTGCTGTTACATATAACTCATATAAGCCACAGTCTGAATTTTTTCAGATGATGAAAACCTTCCACTGCGCGTAATGTCAATTTTGTCTTTTCATAAATATTTTGAATGCTTTTGTGCTATTCAGTTTCTGATTTGATACCGTAGGAAGTGAAGTTGTTTTGTTAGATAGAATGTTTACGTCGCTGAATGAATAAGGTCTGAATTGAACTTGACGAATGCTATCTGTTCGAGATACAACACGAGATGTACTGCTGAAGGTCGTTCAATATATAAAATGAGAAGCACTGGCGTTCGTTCATGAGTAGCGCAGTCAAGCCATCGGAGATTAAAGCTGTGATACAATGTATAAGATACCCACTATATATTATAATGAGTTGCACGACACGATCACACGATGCTACAGAAAAATAAAAACACTAAAGAGACTACAAACGTAAATACTATACAGACTTCCAGACAGACAGAGGATTTGGCGACTGTGAATTCAACTACTGACTTAGACAATTCATTCATTCTACTAAAATTACGCTGAATCAACAAGGACTATTTAGAGTACTCATTTACGTTTTGCGTAGCAGTAGTAATTTAATTCTCACTTTACCTCTTCAAACAGAAGGACGAACGCTCAGCTCGTTTTCACGAAT
The DNA here is from genome assembly GCA_019776145.1 of Harlomillsia oculata. Classification (NCBI taxonomy): domain Eukaryota; kingdom Metazoa; phylum Arthropoda; class Collembola; order Entomobryomorpha; family Oncopoduridae; genus Harlomillsia; species Harlomillsia oculata. The sequence goes on from JABASF010003136.1 coordinate 7,071, forward strand.
CAACTAATCTGCTGAATTTGCAATCACCTTTTCATTCAACCGACGAAGACGAGCGACGTCGACAGTTTATGCACACTATAATCACAATCACTACTTGGGGGAAAATCGTTCCGACTCTTCCGACGTTAAACAATTGAAAGTGAAAACAAAGAAAGCTCTTACTGATGCCGTGCGTTGTTGTGCCTGACAGTTGGCCGTTGTGCTGTCAAATTGCACAACAAACATCAACAGCAGCAACAAAACAACAGATCAATTATCTATAAAAAAAAATCCACATTTTGCGTGGTACAATTTCGATATTGCAGCGAATTGTAAGGCCACATGTAAATGCATGTGCTTTGCTTACTCCGCTACTGAATATTTTAAACATACTCCAGTCTCGTCATCAATGTTTGCAGAACTCATCAAAAGCCGCAGAAAGTCAAGCTGAAAGGATCGAAAAGTAGTGAAGTAAAACCGAACCCGCATGCTAACTAACGAAATAAAATTTTGTTGTATAATAATGCAAAGACGCCAGACTATTCAATTCTGAAGAAAGCACACAGAAGGAATAAAGACAGAGCAGCGGATGCTAATTTAATATTACTTTCATTTCCCGTCTCCGGCTAACCCGCAAGCAATAAACGTTAATTGAACTTTCTTCCTGTCAGTTGCTTGACTGTTTCCTTAGATGAATATCAAATACTACGTAGATAAACGTGGTTATTCAGCTTACTATAAAAACTTTCAGACCCTGTGGCTTTACTTTTCGATGGACGCATTTCAATTTGACGAGATGTGAAAGCAAACTAATAATTTTACTTGATCAATCTCAAATTATACAGGAAGCATGAAAAATCAAAGCTTGAACGTACGGACAAGTGATGTAAATCATGTAAAGCCTTATTAACTTAGTGCATGCAATTTTCTATAGAATTTAGTAAACGAATTCATGACGGATGTGTAAATCTTATATTTAAAAGTTGATTATTTGTAAAAATAATTATTATCAAAGACTTACAAGTTTTGCCTTGCTCAACAGTCAGTGTTGAAATTGTATGATTTGTATGATGCAATTCAAACTGCTTCGAACGTTCCTTATGGTCAAACAACGACTACGCAACAACGCAACTTGAACAATGTGCAAGTTAGTGTACTTCTGAGATTCTGGTAAAATATTAATGGCACTGTAGCCTATGATGGACTTCCATCCCATGGAAAATTACCATACGACAATATAAAATAAAAGTCGTAAAAATTGAACCCTAATTTAATGTCAATGTGTACAATAATAAAATGCTTAGCGCAGGAATCCAATAAGGAAATGAATATAAGTTAAGTAGTATGATTTTTTTTCAGTTAACAGGGCAATTAGAGAAAGAATGAACGACGGCTTCAGGAAAAGCCCACTCGTTTTTTCTCTTCTGTTGACAAAAGCGTGAAAGTAATTTGAGATTGTCCAAAGCACGCGACACATTCGCTTATTTCACTACCGTTTCGACCACTGCTCGTGCGAATCTGCGAAGAAGTTTGCGAGGACGAGTGTTTCGACTGTCAGAGTGAAAGCAGAAGGATTCCACACAGCCGCTTCTCCTGCCGCTACTTCACATGTTCGTTCGAGTTCGGGTGAAAGGAAACTTTAGAGGTGTAGCGTGTAGACACAAGCGGGAACTGGGTCTCGGTCTGGGTGAAGAAAAGCTTGCAAAAACTAGAAGTCTGTGTGGATAGGGCAGGGAAAACGTACTAGGCATTCATTTTGAACTCCATATAGTGGACACATATCTCCTTATAACGGGAATTTTACTCCGCACTGGATTTCGGTCCCACGTCCTCCTCGACCTTCACAAATGGATAGGACAGGGAAAACGTACTAGGCATTCATTTTGAACTCCATATAGTGGACACATATCTCCTTATAACGGGAATTTTACTCCGCACTGGATTTCGGTCCCACGTCCTCCTCGACCTTCACAAGTTTAACAGCAACAGTAACCCAGTTTCACTCGCCTCCATGTGATTTCTTAACAATTATAGGAAAGTAGGTAGGAGGAAACACACTCGAGAGCTCAACAACACACCGCATACATTATGCAAACGTAAACATCAACGATTGTAATATATTATTCAGCACATAGGGGACAATAGAGGACACATGACCTCGTAATGTTCAATCATTTATTAGGAAATATAGTATACTACGCAATTTCGTCTAGATTTGATAGTAAAAAGATAAGTCTTATTATGAAAATAGCGCAAAAGCTGATAAACTAATGAATAATACAATTTCCGTAAGCTTAAAATACAAACCGGGGGAAAGTAATACATGAAAAGATACAGTAAGCATCGTTAATGATACGAAACGACCTGTGATATCCAATTTCACAGAACCCTTGCAAAATAAAAGCCTCAAAAGATTTTGATAAAATTGAATGCAAGCACATGATACGAAGGAGTCTCAGCCCTCAGCCTCCTTGGTGAAAGTAGCGTGACAACTCTCTGGATGGTGCGATACACCGGAAGAAATCTGACACTGGAACGCAACAAAACAGTGTTATGAAACTGGATTTCTTCCGTGTCACAAAGGCATTATACAGTCGTTATCCTATTTTGATCCAATTATGTCATAAAATCGCTCGTCGTAATAATCTAAATTATACTCGTCTTTTCCAATAACCCTCAAACTTCACTCACACGCATTTACTTTACTATCTCACAAAATATTCATTTCATCAAATGCTGCGCAAAACCGTCTGTGTACCCATATAAATTCCTAAAACGACAGTCAAGACTGAACTTATTAACGCAACTTGTACAGCGTCTAGCACAATAACAGCGGATCGATACAGGAATCCACACTTGACAAAACAACCAACAAGGTCGCAAGTCGCAATAGTCGTAACGTCGATAACGTCAAATATAAATCGTAGGTCATCGCATAACCGGGATTGTTGGAGAAATCATTTTTCTTAATGTCCTCTAAACGAATGAGAAAATTTTCCATCGCTATCATAATAAAGAATTCTTAATGACTTGACATTCACCATTTCCGATACACCTACTCATCAACGTTTTGCGCCATTCATATCCCACTGTCCTTACATTTTCTATTTCAATTTCAAGTCAAAGTCAAAGGAGCATAAAGAGCTACGCAAAATGAGACTGGATTGCAAGAGTGAAAGCATTCTAATGTTGTACCACCGATGTGATAAGTACTAAAGAATTCCTGTGTCTATTTCTCTATTTGCAGCGCGAGTAGAAAGAAAAGCATTCTCAGGAGAAAACATGTATAAAAAAGAAACTAAAGAACCAAAAGATACAGACCTGATATGAAACGAAACGGATGCAATATTAATGCTCTTCTTCACACGAACAAACAAAAAAAAACTTTTCTTGAACAGTTGCTTACATTTTGTTCAAAACGAATGTACCTGCCAATAACACTGCCCAAAAAACACTGTCAATTATATCGATTGGACCCTCAAGCCTCAAAACAAGTTTCATTTCATCTGAACACTAATCATTTTCCATTTTGTTTTTGTTTTTCCAACAAAGAAACAAAGTTAATACGTAAAAAAGTAAAATACGCCTTACAATGCAAATATGCCAAGCACACCGAAACATTCAGAGACCTCGGACGCCATCTCGTGTAGCAGATATCCACTACGTTTCAAGCTATTGCATCTAAACGTTACGTATCGCTACGTTTCGTGCCAAGTTGCATTTTGCATGCAACTTATACAAACTTACAACTTTATTGCAATTGATAAAAAGTATGACTAATTAGTAAAATAGTACTTCCAGTTCCATATTCATGGATAACTTCAGTTTTCAAGAATCCGAAAACAAGTCAAGCGTCATTTGAGATGAATTAAGAATTAGAATGTAAAATCCTTAATTCTGTGACTCTTGAAAATGGAAACCAACATGTTTATACTCCAAAAATGCTATTCCTTTCCAGGAATGAATTACCGCAAAATTGATTCGATAAAACTGGCAATTACTTTTTTAAGTAAGTAGTCAAAGCTTTAACGCAAACCTTGAAAAAGGCAATGAATGAATGATTATCAAAATAAAGTCAAGATTTCCTCTTCAGTACGACCACGAGTCATTACATTCATAAAATTATATTATTCTGTTTTTCTAAAAAAAGATTTACGATTCTTATTTCAGCTCAAACGTATAGTTGAGTCTGACCAATGATCGTAAGATACGAGTGGTCAAAGTAGACATCCATGAATGATTAGTTTAACCATGACTAAAAATAATAATATTCGTTTATACTCGTGCGGATGGTATAATTTACACCTTCATTTAACCTTGAGACACCTGGAATTATACTTACGTTGTAGAGTTTCTTCGTTCAAACCATAAAAAGACATCATAGCCGC
>JABASF010003137.1:0-11437 GCA_019776145.1 Harlomillsia oculata
CAGCTCCATGAAATTCTTCCATTTTGGATCAGATTATAAAAGAAGATTATAGCACGAAGATGCGATCTCAGAAGAGTTAAACTAATAAGGCTAGCGGTCATTTGCTTCTTGGTGAGATTTTTTGTTCATTTCATGACAGGAGCGATGACGATGCTCACTGGACACGAAACAAGCAAAAGTTCGTTTTTCCGTGTTGAGTTTGGCTGTCTATTCGATAATTTGCTACCGCCATGCCAGAGCTCCCTATTACAAAAGGAATACTAGAAGCTGACTCATTTTTCACGTAGACTCTTCCAGGTTTCCTGCCATCCATCGCCATTTGAAATGAATAGAACTGCGTGCAAAAAAGGTATCTAATTTCAGGTCACTTCAAAATGCCAAATGAAATGTACCCTCTCTGCTGGGTTTTTGGTAACGGAGGCCATATAGTCCCATAGCACATATAAGATATATAGTAGAGACAATAAATTATCATTTTCGAGTGTGAGTCACAACCTCACAACAAAGTCATTGGATTTGGAATTAGAACCAACTGTTCGCTCCACTGTATTTGCTTACATCAACTCTTTGTAATCCTTCAAATTTTCAAACCAAACGTTATCAGTTATCGGCATCGGCTTCAACAAAAATCAGACATTTTTAACTACATCAACATCATCACCGACATCACACAATTTACGATTCCACTGAAATGTCAGACTCGCATCTTCCTCCGGTTTGGCAATAATAGGAACATACAGAAATCGATGCTGTCAGGAAGCTAACGTCTAACGTCCCCCCTACACAAAATGTGATAATAGTGTTGACATTTGAAGTTGATAACTGTATTAAACGATCGCAAAGACATGGCATGAGTGAGTCGCGGAATTTTCTCAGAAAATCTACTTCACAAAGCAAGCGTAGGTTGCCTGCTTTTGAAAGGCAGTGAATCTAATCCCCAAAGGGAAGTTCGTGAGTCTTCTCGCATTGACAAAGAGAGCACGAGGCAAATTATATTAAAAAGACCGTTTCATTTTATTCTGCTGTTGTGTGACTCGACCACTCACGACTCTTGCACTTGCATTCGCCATTATCATAACATGGCATGATAAGAGATTTCAGTGCGACAGAACAGAACTCAAGCTCAAATATCAAAAGTGCGAACGAACTTTAACTTAAACTATCTCGAACAAGAGATACAATACAAAAAAACCTACAAATAATTATCCAGCTGTGCATCAGCAATACAAAAAATAGTAGAACACATTTTCACTTTCCAGACAGTATCAAGTGAATAAATCAGCATTTGGTTTTTGTAATCCGACCAAACTTTGGAGTGAGCGTTTGGATTAGTTCAATAATTCATGTCACCTGCAATGGGATTAGCTAATACCTAATACCTATCTCATTCCAATCAAAATCTCACTAACTCACTATGTCACTTTTTTCTCTGCTTTCAAGTGTATTGTATTTCTTATTGCAGTAGCGCCATTAATCTGTTTCACTTAATTTAATGCGATTTCAGCCAAGGAAGTACAAAGATTATATAAGCTCTGCGCTTTACTAAATAGATTTCACGTATGTTTTTGCGAATTTAACGTATTTTAGAATTGCAGAATTACATGTAAAATAGAAGTTATTTGATATCGCAATGTAGCCAGAAACAAGAATAGTAACAAAAAGCTACGCGGCTCTGGCATTTCATACTTATTTGTATTAAGATGGAAAACTGCCCAGCAAAAAATAACGGCAAAGACCGACGTAAGTCAAGCTAAAGCCTTTAAGCTGATAGCTTTACTCGCAAAATAATGTTTGAGCCATGGAAGCAACGCAAAGTTACAATAAACGTATCTTTGTAAACTCAGAGAGGCATATGATTGGATAAAATCCATAGGACGGACGACAGACCCTCTCAAATCGTAATTTCTCTGACTGACGACGACCGACCTAACACCAAAGCGGAAATGTGAGCATAGGAACTCGAGGAAAAATATATATGAAAAACGAAACAATGCGTAATATCTGTATTGACTTTTGATTTCGCTCAGGCGTGTTCATGGCCCAGTCACGCCAAGTCCGAATGAAAACGAGAAGCTGTGTGGGCAAGAGGCAGTAGCGACTAGCGACCAATTTCCTTTCGATTGTGACAAGACAACTTTTCCCTCTCTGAAATGCTGGTCTAACTGAGTTTTTGGCACTTTTGTCGCACTATTGTTACGACTCAGCGAGAAGAAAAATAAAGTCTTATATGGCCGAAGTCTGGAACACCACCGCATCCCTCAAGACCAAGACGCTGTTGCAGACGGGCATGACCATACTGTCTTCAATAATAAACTTTCAACATCTTCTTCACACAATACAAATGCTTTAAAGTAGAGGAGTCCCTTTTCTTGAACATGTGCCTCCTTCAAGGACAAAAAGGACTCTTAAACAACCCGGTTGCCTACCTTCTCTACTGCACTTTAAAAAAGGATCCAACAACAATAAAGCTGCTTGCTGCAGCTTTGAAACACCTGCCTGTGTTCACTCACTTAACAACATAGAATACTCCTGGTGTGCAGCTGCACATGGCACACACGGCACACGCACCTTTACAACGTACATATAATGCTCTTTATACTAATTCCTTGGCCAAATCATTTACTGTACCAAAAATCTTTGTCCTTTCAAAATGGAAAGTCGCAAGTAGCAATAAAAGCCTATTTGTACCTGGAACTCTTGTTAAACTGCATAAATATGAAAAGAGGGTAAGTGTTTCACACAATTCACGCTGCACGTTTCTAATGTGTGAAATTGCACCATTCATTCTAGCCGTAAAAAATGTTAAGAAGCTCGAGAAGGAACCCAGCAATCAACAATTTATAAACGGTAAACCACGCTTAAATAATTACGATTGAAACTGCAAACCAAGAATAATGGTTATGATAGAAAAATGACGACATCTTCATGATATCTCCGTAATCGTCTCTCATCTCTCATCATTCCCTATGTGATGTGATAAGAAGACAAATATTTACATAGGTAGTCAGTTTGGAGTGAAACTGTGGAAATGCATGGATTATTAATGAATGAATAGAACATAATGCAGCAGCAGCTCTTATAAATCTCACGGTGATGATGTTTGAGTAAGCTTGCAAAGCCTGATAAAATGAAGTGCAAAAAAGTGGACATTACAACAAAAATGCTCAACGTGAATGACCCCAGGATAAATGCGAATGGAAGTTTCATGTAGTTCACCAATCAAGTTCGGACGTTTGTGAAATTAATTTTCTCTCAAGTGCACTTGCACATCATTCATTAGACAACACACATCAAACTATTCAAAATTCAGATTACTTTGTACATCAAATTGTCAAGCATAAAATCGTCGAATCACTTCCACTTGCATAATAAACAAGATCACAAAAATGCACTATATTGCGTAACTGCTGCAAAAACAGACCGCTTTTCAAAACAAGACTATTACCTACTATACAAACGTGGATACACACAGAGTAATTCGTTGGTACATGGTCAACATAGTGCCAAACGAATCGTAGATAACATGACTCCGTTTTTCCTGCATCATTCTGCACAATCGATTAAAGGAAAGCTGTTAAATCTCAGCAGGCAACCAAAACAAAGGCGTCTCTCTTCATGGGAAATGAACCCATCCCATTTGTGCCACCCAATCAGTCTTTTATTGACCCGCAGCAAGAATTCTTTCTGCCCTTCCGTCACTATACAAGTAAAATTATTAAAACTGGTCGTAAATTCATGAAAGTTTTCAATGCGACTGACAATATAACAAGATTGACCTGCCACTGCCACCATCCGTATCAACATGTCCATTCATCATTAGATGACCAAGTGGCCATCATCATATCTGTCTGGTTTGTAAGCCGGCAAACTACCCTTCCGCATGCAATGAACAATTCGTCTTTTTGCATAAGTGAAATGACATATCACGCAACGCAAAAACTAAATAACCTTCAATTGACATTAAATTAAAGTATTATTATCCACTGTAATAGTAATACAAATTGGAGCGGATACTTAATACTTTATCTCAGGCCAAATATTACAGAATGTAAATATTGTGTTATGATTATGAACGACAAACACCAGTATTTTTTCCTTACCACAAAGCGACAAGACAATTTATTATACAATTTCCTCTTCAACTAAGTTTAAANACAAGACAATTTATTATACAATTTCCTCTTCAACTAAGTTTAAACCGTTTTACCTTTCTAATTTTCTGCTTTTCTCTATTTTGAATGATAGGATCATGGGCAGAGAATTGTCACAAGAACGGCACGCGTATCGAATGTCAAGAGAAAGTAAAATTGAGCCCTGTGAGCTGTTGGATTCAGTTTCAACCTGAGGAAATCCATCACTCACTGTCTCCTGATAAAAAGCTTTCTCGCAGTATTCAAAGATGATGGAACCATTTGGTCAATAATCCCATCCATTTTACTACTCAGGTCAACGTCAACAACACTCTTTAAGAACCAACTTTTGGCATTAACCCATAGTATACTTTGCCATTATGCTGAAAATGGAATGTTAGAATCTCCTCATATAATTTCGTACATGCATAGCACAAGTTCTCACATAAAAAAGTTGAAGCAATTAGCAGACACTGCGAGTGAGTATGTCAACAACAAAGTAAAATGCACTATATCTCATAGTGGATCATAAACTGCCAAAGAATAGGTGGAATGTAACAGCTAATTTGCATACGAACAAGCTCATTAAATAATCAATATAATAATAGTAACTCTGACTGAACAATAGGCTTAGTGTTCGAGTCTTGACTGTCGAAAGGGAATCTTTGTAACGCAAGGTAAACAATAGAACTCAAGAAGGGCTGGTTGTCATCCGATTCCTATCTTCTCCGTCAACTCCATCCTACTGTCGCACAGACCAAAAACTTATCTCCTGCCACCGCCGTTGGCAAAACGAAAGACACCAATGACTTTTTCACCATGTCAAAGCTTGCGTGACTGCTTTTCTATATGCTACTACGTCTCAAAAAAACCTGGAATGGCAAATCTAATGCAAAACAGGCAAGGAAAGAGTGCCTAAAAGCGTAATACAAAACATTAGCAACTTCCAGTTTCTGCATTATACAGAAAATAAATGCTCAAGCACAGAGGTGATTCCAAATCCAAATCCAAGGACACGACAGAAGCAAAGTAGTGTTCATCCGGACAGAATGAAACTGGAGTCCTGCACATTTTATCATGACAGACACAGACATTACGAAACGGGCACAGAATGTCCATAATAATTCATCACCACATGAATTCTTGACTTTCTTGAGTACGCCTTTTGTACATCTTTGACATTTCATCGCAGTTCGCGGTACATTCCTTTTGTTCGCAATTCGCAGGTGAGCAATGAAACGAACCACGCCTAGTTTTACCTTTATGTTTTTTATATGACGGAAACGGGATCATGATCCATTCGAATTATTGTCTATTTTACATTTACATCGTTGCACATATTCACTATTCACATATTAATTAGAAACGCAATACAATGACATTCATAATGTCAACGCACTGTACTATACTAATGCAAGAAAATGTAATTTTTTATCCTGTCATCCTCAAAAGTAAGTACCTTTCAAAAAAAGAAACCGTACAATAATTACAGATGCAAAATGACTCATCAAAACTCTTGCCTTTGGCAATAAAATGACGGAATGACAAAAAGTAACACACTCATAAAGTCGCACCTCAAATCAGGCCGATACATCAAAACTTACTGTGCTTTTGTACCGAAAGGTTTACGACTAGAGGAAAGGACGGTCAATGCCTGTTCAGTGCTTACAAACGTGTGTGTTTATGTCAATATTGACATTTTTAGTGCATTCATTGATACTTCAACTGTGTTATACTTGATGATGTCACAGACTCATCATACAAGTTAATGTCATTGCCACTTTCCTCTTGAAGTTTGGACTGGAGCCAAAAACTGGTCCGATGCGGGTAGGGTATACCGGGTAATGTCCATGATGTAACATGTTACATAAAGTTCAGACCTTCAGTTTCACTTTCAGTTCAGAGAACGATAAAAGTTTTGCATACGGCATTTGCAACTATGCTACGACTGCGACTTCCATTTTTACGAGCCATCAATGTTTAATAATCGGAAAACGCGGCAAGTTGACACTAGACAAAAACAAACAGCTGACAGCTGATGTTGATAGTATGATAGTATACGCCCATTTAGTTGTCTGGTATCACTATTGTCACGTATTCTTAATGGGAAAATGATGTCTAAATGGTGCAAACGTTTAAAACAGAGTGTAAGATCATTACGTCCATTGTCTGCACGCGATCAATGAGAATGATTCCTTTATGAGCTATTCATTCAATGTCAGTCGTATCGTATGCATAATGACTTTAATGACTACAGCGAAGCTATGCAAGTGCACAAGAAATCATTCACGATAAAATGAACTTTGGCAGATGCAAATGTCATATTAACACGACACCAAGAAACCGATTAGATTAGCAACACCGAGAAACGGAGAAACGCCGATTAGTGAGTATATACTTATACATTCGCATTCTTCGTTTGTATACTCTGATAATTCTAATCTGTAGGATCACGAGGACCGTGACCCCAAAAGAAGCAAGTTCCGTCAACAAAGAGAGTTGAGATGTGAATGAAAAAGAAGGAATAACAAGACGGAGTTTTTGTGTAGTGAAAGGCGGATCGGGTAATTCCGGAGAATCTACTTGGATCCTGGAGACTATAAGATCCGAAAGGAGCAAAGAGCCCTCGTCGGATGTGTAGAAAGGGTGGGACATTGACCGACCGATCAATGCCATGGCATGGCAATGCCCCAAACTCACAACTTTCCTTTTTCGGGTTTTTCGGGTGCGAGTAATGCCTTCGCTTTACTATATTTGCCTCCGCTTTGAAGATTTTCGCTCTTCCCAAAATTACACAATGCAATGCACAGTTTCACATCCAATAGTCACTCTATATTTCTAATTCACTTAAAGTCCCACGTTTACACGCGTAACTCACAAATTAAATTAACCTGACACATGACTTCAATGACACTCACAATAAAATGCTAACTTCAATTAAAAAAACATGTAACGACTCTTACCTCATCGTGACTATTTGTCCCGAAACTGGGAATTCAACAGGAACAAACTCTCCGTCTTCCTCTCCGAATCGGAATCACATAAATAAAATACTGTTGAAACACTTTACACTTAGCATTCGATTTTGAAAAAGGACGAATGAATAACTTGAGCAAATTAATTTTATGAGTCACACTACAACAAAGGACGATTATATTCAATAGCCTCTCCAAAAATGTCCTGTTCAAATACAATTCACGTTAAAACTGTGTATTGTTCAAAATGGGAAGGGGATGCGAGTCACTGTATTTTTTTAAAAAATAAAAATAATGTTGCAAGTGCAGAGAGAGAAGACAAGAGAGAAGAGACGATCTGACTTCGAATTGCTTCTCTCTGTGAAGCTTGTCATCAACTGAATGCAATGTATACCAACACAGACCACACTCACTCGAGTTCACTTCTTCGGTGTTTTATTCTGTTTTACACTCCCTTCGCCATTTTACGAGCTTTGTGCACTGCAGCGTCTCTTCACAAGATCAAATCACAACTGCCGGCAATGCTCACTTCCATTTCTGTCGCGAGAGTGCCACGATCAGGATTCCTTTCCTCTTTCTTCTTCTCCCGTGTGCTGGTTCCATATGACTTGATTTTCCTTCATCCACGTTCCGTTTTAACTAATGAAATCTAATTATTAATAAACAAGATTTAATAAACAAGTATTATAAGTATTTAAAGAAGATGTACCTGAATACTTGGGAGGACTTTGAAAAGGCTGCAGAACGGTTGTATCTGCAAAATCCAGCTAAAGTAAGTTTTATTCATTCGGCGTTTGCTTTCAGCTTGACTTTCAATTATATTTAGAAATCTGTATTACTTATATTAGAATACTATAATAATCTAATGTACTAAATTGGGGTTTTCAAAAATTCTAGGCGAGGTACAGTCTTAACTACAGCCACAAAAAGGGTCAATTTAAAGTTAAAATGACGGATGATGCAGCCGTAAGTGAATTTCTATAGATTCAAGTACTTTTTGGTTTGTATACTATATAGTTCTTGTTAATTTGCTTGGCCTCTATTTGCCTCATTATTGCAAATCCGTTGTGACTTTCTGACTTGTAAAGTAAAATTAATGTACTTTTTCGTTTCAGTGCTTGCAGTATAAGACAGAAAGCACACAAGACTTAAAACGAATGGAAAAATTTGTGAATAATTTGATGCGGCACATGGCTGCTAAAGAAAAAGATCATTAACGTGCCTTCTTGTATCTCACATATGTCCATTAAAATATCGTGTCAACCGTGTTTTTGTACAAGGTAATTAATTAAAAATGATCGAGTTGTTGTACTGTGTCACGTGTTCATTCTCATGTACTATGTACTGTCAAATAAATTAGTTTTTTAAATGTTTATGTTTCAACCTTTTTATTTCCCTTTCGTACGACGTTACACAATCTAATTTAGTCAACAAGATCAAGTTACGCATTTCATATAAATAGTCGTAAATTGATCATGCTAATTTATATTATTTCTAAAGCACATCATCTAAAGCATTCAAATCGTTGCAGTTATCAAGGAGGTTTTCGTTTAGCACTGGATCTAGTACTTTCTGGTCATCTAGCTACAGGAGGTTCCTTTTGTTTGAGTTTCTGTTCTAAATATTGAATTCGTCGAATCATCTTGTCTTTTGTAGAAAACTCAGTGAAAGGAATCATGAGCACTTGGTATCCCAGATTTTCCAGGAGTGTTTGGTTCAGTAGACAACTTCCGGTCGCATCTTTGGAAGCACCTTGGCACATCAATGCATAGTTGCTGGCAAGAAACGCTACTTTCTTATGAGGAAGTTTCTGTGTAGAGTCCACTGGAACAGGTTCTGATTTTTCATTTAGGTGGCAAATTGCATCTTTAAAATACAGTTATCAAATTGTAAGATTAAACCTAAAGTGCTTATTAAGTTAAAGTTCACGATCAAGTTTGGAACTTACCAACATAAACCCCACTTTCGGATTTTGAATGCAAACTCAAATATTTAGGGGGTGGAAGGAACTCTGTTAAAGCGTCGGTTACCAATTTGGAGAATTCTGGAGAATTTGAAGTTACGCATGTTGTTGTCCATTTGTTGACAAGTGAAGCATTTAACGTTTGCCCTTTATATTTCTTTCCTTTATTTTGGGCAATAGCATTTAGATTGAGGAGTTTCACTTTACTTACTGTAGCTTTTGCAGGCAAAGTATCTGAAACAGTAGAATACGCTTTGCATTATGTAAATAAAAAGTGCAAACGGAAAGCAATTTTTAATTATTATTAAATAAAAAATTAAAGCATTCGCACAACTGACCTATACTTTCAGCAAAATCCGAAGTAAGCACCGTTGATAAGATTTTGTCAGGACACTCGTCTAGAATTTGCAAGGAGTGAACAATGTTAACCCATTCCACTGGCCCGGAACAAGATTCTAGCGAAATCAATTTCATGGCTCGTGTGCAGATTTCGTGAGTTTGAGGAGATCGAATATTTACAACAGCAGAACAGAGTATCCACGATGCGAAATCAAATGAACGAAGTTCCTTCATATGCTTCAGAATCCAGGATTCAATTGCATCCATAAGTTCTAAAACATTCACAATTTCAAAATGAGAAGTCGAAACAGAAATTACTAATCGTCAATTGCTAATAAAATCATCAATTTTGAACTTACCAGGATCCTTATAACGCATTTGACCTAAACTCTTGACTAGGGTACTTATCAACGCCGGACTATTAACCATCCGAATATCCGGTGCTATACTACTGCACAATTTTGCCATCAACGTCTAACCAGAGCAAAGACTTCTTTCAAACTTTGTTCAATTAGTAATAAAAATAACTGCATTCAATCAAGTGATTTACCGGATCTGCAAACGTAAGTTCATTCAATGCATAAATGAGTTCAATAGCTTCTTTCACGTGGATTTTTGTATCGCTTTTGCACAAATGGAAAGACAGCGCTCGCAACAAAGGAGTTGGTCTTCGCTTTTGCATACCAAGAATAATAATCACCTGTACATAAATTCGGTTTTAATTACCCCAGACTCCAGACCAAGGCAAAAGGCTGATATAAACCAGATTCAATGAACGACTGTGGCATAAAACAATAACCAACCCTGACGATTTCCGCTGGCGAAAATTCGGGGACCATTTCCAAAGCCCTATCTTCCACTTTTCCTTTAGCCTCATCCTTTAAAGTATGAAGAATACTGAAAGCAGAGATGAAATCACTTCCAGTGGTCAATTCAACCCATCGTCTGCTCAATGTGTCAATCGCATGCTCCAGAAGGTTGGCGTGTTCTTCAGAATTGGTAACTTCGACCGGAAATGTTTTCGAATACACACTTACGACTTTACAGACAAACTTGATGGGGCATCGTCGTATCACCCATTTCATCTCAGTTTCTAAGGATGTCATCAGTTCCGAGTTGGGTTCAACCCCAATAAGTTTTAGGCTCTGTGAAATGATATTAACTGCATATTATGCGAACAGGATTACATGGTCATTTGGTATTGTATTTATATGACCATTTCCGTTTTGAAAATGAATGTAGATACTTACTTGCATCGCAGTCAAAAGCCCAAAAGGATTATTCGTGTGCTGACCTTGGGTCAAAAATACACAAAGGAACTTAAAACGGCTATCATCCCTTAATTTGTTCAAATCAATCTTGTCTCTCTCGCGTCCTACAAGTTTCCCTAATCGACTCAATATCTGACAAGCTTGTGACAGGATTAAACTTGGCGACTCGACTAAATTGAGTAGAACGTTCACATCATCCGATTCAAAACCAGCATTCTGATGAGTAGCATCTTGAACAAGAAAATTCGAATTCTTCTTTATTCCCCGTCCTTGACCTGACAGCTTATTAGTTGCGGTTGATCCGGAACTTACTACCTTGGCTATTACAGGATCAGCTGTTGCGTCTGAAAATGGCACTTGGGGTAACGCCACGTACGTCGTCGCAGGGGCGAGTTGTCGTCTGAATAGTGTTCGAAAACAATGTTCATCACAGGGAATTCCCCGACGACTCTTGTGTAACATGTACCGAAACAATCCAACAGTTGAACGATGCATCTAATGAAACAAACAATATGAAATTCAAATCATAGAAACACTCTATTTACAAATACGTCCAATACCATTCATTGAATGATCCAATCTACCACAATTTATCATGTATCATAGGAATAGCACAGCCATTGACTTTCGGAAGTATACTAATATTTTGAATTTGAATAACGTATACGAAAACTAAGAAAATTGATTTGAAAACAATAAATAGTAGTTTAGTTTGCTTAACTGTCGAACCAACCGCATACTCAAACAAACATGTACAAG
>JABASF010003138.1:0-11433 GCA_019776145.1 Harlomillsia oculata
CCTGAGCGGCTACAACGTTTTTATGTTGTGAAAATACTTTCTGAAAGCATACATGAGGACGAAGTGAGAGAAGAAACCATGAGAGAAAGCGAGAGTTGTAAAGTCAGACTTGAAATTTGCTGGTCTGAATATATATTCAGAGAAAGGAGAAACGAGAAGATATTGTATATAGTTGGACTGACACATGTGAGGCCCACTGCCACTTTCAGACTTGGTCTCGACTTTCCATCCAAACTTTCTCAGGAGTGTACCTGGTTCTGGTTGCTGAACACAGCTTTCGCGTAAATCTCCACAACTCATCTGACTTTTAAAACGGTACAATATAAATCCTGAGCAAAAGGCTCAAGCAGTAAAAACAATATTAATTCTCTCATCAGCTGTCAAAAGTTTCCTTCCACTTATCTTTACGGCAGAGCTCCAATAAAATTTTGGAACACTTGGCTAAAAGCCTCATTGCATTGTCCTCAGTCCTGGCGCCTCAGCCTCATCCCCAAAGCTTGCAGACTACGATATACGATACACCGCCGCTTTTGCCTTGCCTAACTAACGGTAAGCGCAGTATCGGAGACAGAGTCACCCGTTTTTCCCGGTTCCGTCCCGACTTTGACGACCACGTCAAGTCAAAGAAATCTGCCCTGAGCATTACCAAACTTTGAGAGTGCTCCTCCTTTATGGTCATAACAATGGACCAAGTTGTACCCGTACTAAAAAAAATAACAGTTTTGTCTCCGCTCTCTCTCCTCGAATGATCTTCACCTTCAGGGAACGTGAGCCTTTCAATACATATGAAATGGGGGCAATCTCAAAAAACTTTGGTGATCCTAATGAACCCATAGTAGTGCAACTTTTTTTCAAAATTGTGTAATAAAAACCAAATGGACTTGTCCATCTTCTTCACCATTCCCATTTTGTCCTCACTATTAGAAACCCGGCAGAGTCATTCAATCCATTAGTTCAAGATGCAATTTCACACAAGCACAATTTATTTTAGTACCTCTAGCCCTAGAAACTAATACTAACGGAGAAATGGAATTACAATGACTCGTTATGGCTGGTCGAGTCTCCATTTCTGAATCTGATTCAAGGTGGATGCACACCACTGACTTTTCCACTTGTTTCTAGAGAATTTGAGCACGATTTTGATACAAAGACTGCACAGGGGGTCACTACATAATATGCACGCGTCCAGAAGTAATACTACTCAGCAAATCATTCTCTGTTCGTTAGTTTTAACGATGCTCACTTTTTTCTTGTTTAAGTAGCCCTGAAAGAAAATAATGGTACGATTTCCTTTTTTCTTCTTCTCTGTTTGCCGTGAGGTGTGGTGAACGACTTACTTCAGAATTCTCTTGTTAAATTAATGCTTTTACGTTGACGATGAGACGATGACTATGGATTTGAAAAAAGAAACAAAGGGAGGCACAGTATATTATATTTTATATCATTAAATGATATATATAGTACATATAATTTACCCGTAGTAGCATTTGTATAAATATGCTTGACTTATTATTATACTTGGTACTGGTTTGGTTACAAGAAGTACTGGTTGCAACTTGCAAGAGCTGCAAAATAGTATTTTGTGAAAAAACTTGGTGATTTGACCAAGGCTTGTCGTCACGGCAGACATGTTTCTCAGACGCTCACGTCTGAAAATGTCGAAATGACTGGTTGGAGCGAGTCATAAAGCCTAATTAGTTTAGCGTACAGTGTAAGTAATGTGTCTCACGCGGAGTTTCCCACAAGAGTTGGCTTAGCTTCATTCACAACTTTCAGCAACAGCCGTCAGTTATCCTGACTTCAATATTCCCATCAAAAGTGGTGACTCAGCCTACTTCCCTACTTTCCAGATTTTGCTTACCAGCGTAAAAAGCTTATGTTCATGTGTATATACGACAGAAGAGATGAAGTGACTTGTCTGCAAAGAATAGTCAGTGGAACACACGAGTCGGCCACTAAAGCTTTTAACGTACCGCGAAGGAGAAAGCAGCGACAGATTCTGTGTAATAGTCAAGCGGGTTTCTAAATGTGACAATTTGGTTGAGTTGAGACTAAGCTGTGCCCATTAGTCTCCGGAGTGGAGGAATATTGACACATTGAATTGTAAACCAGCGGAAATAATTAGAGAAGCCATGCAACGAAAACAAATGTGGCGTAATGCACACAACATGAACGAACAAATTCAAAAGGCGAGCATGTCGCATGAAATTAATTAATGAACTCGTGCATTCACTACGGCGTCTTGCTTTTTCCTTTACTTTCCCTATGTCATCTCGCTAATGAAGATGTATCCCCATCCTACAATGTTTCCCTTTCCGTCGCAATGATAACATCGTACGTAGTACATATTTCCGGCATTTCACATTAATTTCTGTTAGCAAATATACAGTATTTGACTGGAATCCTAATTGATAATTAATAGGTACCATTTTTGCAATGCATAACACTTTTTCATTATCATCGTTATAAACGTTCTTCGAATTTCACCGTGGCAGGTACACTTATTTAATGAAAAATTAATTCTCTGTTGTGTGGATTAAATCAGGCTCGACATAATGTCTCTATTTTGTGAATGTTGAAAACTGATGAGAATTTGATCAGTCGAATCTAAAGCTCTGTCTACAAGTCAGCTACAGTCGTTTAAATAAAACTACGAATTTTGCTGAGCACGGTAGTAATTTCGTTGTAAGGAACAACATGAAGGTAACATACAAAAAACAGATACTATGCAAGAGACCAACTGCTGGTTTTCTTCTCTGTTTGTGAAGTTTAAATAAATTTTCATGGAGTACCGTCACAAGCGAAGATGTGTCCCTGAGTGCTGTCAACGCACCCACTTAATTCCAAATCAAGGTGTCAGCGACAACCGGGTTGGCAGGTTCAACGTCTCTGTCATCACACTGTTTCATGAAAGATTAAATTTTATGCAAGCTGAGAGTCTTCCAAGCACATCTACATACTCGAAATAACGCAACGTTACCGTTGATTTTAGCGCATGAGAATCGTAATATACGTCGTACCTTCAAGCCGTACTAACTGACAGCAAAGCGAGCGTTTATTATAAACACTATTTCAAAGAAAGTGGAAAACAAATTCTCCAAAACCTATCTTTGCAACGCAATAAGACGAAAGGAAGAGGAATATTACAGCAAATAATGCAATGCACACAGAAATTCATAGTAAAAGAGGATAGGTCAGACGAAGTATAAAAATCTTCGCCATAAAAAAGTTACAAGAAAGGATTTTAAAAAGTGGTACTATCACAAAAATCCAGGGTTTTCCCTCCATCACATAAAAGAAGAATCTGTGAATATAAAGTAAGCATCACACAATCTGATTGGAAAAAGTGCGTATCGTGTTTGCGTTTGGTGTGGTCGTCTCTCAGCTCAGAATGAAATGTGTTTGTGTGGAGGTGAATAAAATAGATTTCCAGAAGAATAGAGAGATAACTCTTCTAACAAAGATACTACGCGTGGGGAAAATGCGACGAGACGAGACTATGGAGCAAGGAACGAGCAGGTTTCCGAGTCTTCCATCGCGTATGCATTCAAACACAATGAGATTCCATTGGGATCAAAAACGTGTATGGATAATGAAGACATGTACCATAACATCTCGGTTATAAAAGTTTATGAGAAATTCTACTTTTGCCTTTCATTTCATCAAGCATTTCATTGCAATCGTGTCTATTGTTCACCTAATTGGACAGTTTGTTACGTTGCAGATCAGATTAGTAATACAGATTCAATTTCCTTGAGCCTTTGGTTATATTCACGAGATAGCGTAGTTGAAAAAGACGAGTTTCAAATGTTGGAATTAAGAATTTCTATACTATATTTTTGACTGAACCAAACAATTAGTGAAATAGTGCCCTTTTTAGATTCTGCACTAAACGAATCACGCATAAAATTAATATTATATAAGGGATCGCATAATCCTTGAGAAACACGCGATTGCTTACAAATTCTTGCGAAGTGTTTATTGTGTGGGTGCCATTGACATGCCTAGAATATGTCTAAAAACGCACAGTTTAGAAATGAGTGACACTGACACTATCGTTCCATCACAACTTAACCTTATGACAGGCCTAAATTATAGTATAAGAAAAACTTGAAAAATCTTATAAATATCAAGTTCATCTTTGTCGTACGCGTTGGCAAGCACCAAAATGAATTTCGCTTCTCATGATATATATTCTGGGATCCGTCGTGTACCCAAAAGGAAGGAAATATTATAGTAAAAGAAAAGTTACCATACGGCTTTTCTTAAATGTTCAGAGGAAAGGCTTGGGAAAACTTGCTGTGAAACGCTTTCTCATATGAAGCTTTTGTATGTGTGCATCATCCCATTATTTATACTCTGGTCCCAAACTCTCTTCTGTCTGTGTGTTATACTATTTGCAAAACTCCGCAGGGCGATCCAATTTAAGGGACCTCTTGGTTACGTCTCACCAACTTCCATATTTCATAGTTACCCGGATACTAACATTGTGAAAGAGTTTTTACGGGTTAGACTGTACTATGAGATAGAAAGAGTCATTCACGACGAGCACATAAACGCACTTCAGGACCATCACCACCAGAACCAAAAGCATGCGGAATCCTTGTCGCCTACTGTGAACTTCTTCTATGCACTAGGTATACGTAGTTATATAGAAAATATTCTCACATGGCCATGTCCATGTCTGCTCAAGAATCGATAAAATGTCATTAGCAAAGGAGCAGAGAGAAAAAGAGAGACGAGTTTAGTAATACTCAAGTTGCACAGTCAAAATCGTTTGCATATGATACTGCCACTGGAAGCGGAACTGAAGGAGCAGCGTCTTCCAAACTTTAGTTTTGCGAATCCACGCACAAAAAGCATAGCTTTATTTCTAGAATGCCACTCAGGCACTACATATGGTATCTATAATCTCTTTTCCTAAGGCATTCAGACAGCTTTGAGACTGAAAAAAGAAAGAGACATTCCTAATGCAGTTTCACAGCGATAAGAAAATGCGATTAACCTGCTCGGATAAAAAAACAGTCCGATTCTTGACCCTATCTATCGTTGAGTATCCGAGAAAACGAAAGAAAATGGCTCTGTGCTACAATTCCATGTGCTTGCTAAGTTCAGTGTAGTTTAATAATATAGTATAGTAGAGAAATATAGTGCCGAGGAAAGAAATGAGACAAAAATACTTGGACAGATTGCATTGCGATACAAAATGCTATACAAACAGAAGCGACCAGAAAGGAAGAGTTGGAAATCCTAGGACAAGGAGACAAAGAAGATCCGCCTTTCGTTCCCGGGTAATGACCCAAGCAGAATAATGTTTACTGTTAAGGATTTGTCGCAAAGTTTTGAGGAAATCATGAAAGCTAGAGAAAAGCGCAGTGAACTGGTCCTTTGGCACTTTCTTCATACCATTTTACTTGCACGTCATCCCTTGGCATGTTGTCATGCGGTCATGCGGACCAGGGAGAAGTACAGAACAATGAACAATGCCGTAAGTGAAGAAGGAGATGATACTAGGAGGACGCTGAAAGTAGGGATTTTCGAGTGAGTCTCAAGTGAAGATAGAAAGAGATGATCATTACTCCAATTTTCATGCCTCGTAACAGGCATAAGGCATAGCCCATATTCCTAGAGTCCCTGTGAGAGTGCAAGCGGAGGAAGTCCTTTGCTGCACATTTGTACATGACGGAAAGGAGAGTGCTCTTGCCAAAATAAACAGGCTTTACGGTATGTGCACTTTGGTGCTTTGTTCTCTTCAAAATCTGCGGTGTCCAGCCGCTGCGGAAACATTGCCAACTTGACAAGGATCGAGTCTCAGTTTTTCATAGAGAAGGAGAGAGCAAAAGTGAACTATTGTTTTATTAGCCATTTTGCATCATTTTGAATTTTGACAGAATAATGATGAAGTGCGGACCAACGACATTGTATAATGTAGAACTGCTTGGCACAAAAGCTGCAGATTATTGCCATCATTATTAGTTTCTAACACAAAAAAAGAATAATAATTTTAGTACTTTGTTATTGACTGAGACAAGCTCAAATGAAACTCATTGTTGAAAGACCATATAAAAGTTGAATGAAAAAGTATTAACGACGGTTTATTGTGTGAGGAAAGCAGCGTATTGCGAGAACTATTCAACTTTTAGCGACGATTTTCTTTATACATGTGATTTTAAAAATGAAGAATGAGGAAAGAAAGAAAGAAAGGAAGTTAATGTTGAGTCTGTTATTGGAATTTGAATGAGTGAAAGCTCTCTCTCTCTCTCTCTCTCTCAAGGGACATTCCATTAAGGAAGTGCTAAGTAAAAAGTTGGAATGCGTCATTATGTTTGTTCACAGTTGATGCTAAGTTTTTCCTGTTTAATTCCGTTCTGGATGAAGAAGAATGAGCAATTGCTTTGCATTAAGATGAAGAAGGAACTTGGGNAAGAATGAGCAATTGCTTTGCATTAAGATGAAGAAGGAACTTGGGCTCATTTTCCGTGTCATGAATAGGTATTTAATAAATTAGTTCTCTCTCCATATTGCTTTTATGGGTGTAGTAAGAAACTGGTAAGAACATGAGGACAAGTGAGAATGAGCGTTGTTGGACACCTTCGGGCGCCCCCAAAACTTTATCAATCAATTAAAATTTTTTGTTCCAATAAAATCGGCGAAGCCTCTAACTTTGGCAAATCCCTTTGGGTATTTATGTTCTTGTGATCCGATGGGCTGTGTGCACAGGGAAGGCGGGTGGGCTTAGACAATAAACTCCCAGACGCGTGGTAAATAATGAGAATGTCACCAAAAAAGGCCTAATCAATAGTGAACCAGAAAAATCCCCGGGTAGGGTATTAGGTTTACTCTGTCGCTCGTAATTCTTTTGGGCATCGAACGAAGAAAGTGGTCCAGATAGCACAGCCAAAGGAAATATATGGGACACACGACACCCCAATGAACATAGGCACTAACGACGCCGTACTTTAAAGTGACGGTTGACGCCCTGTGCTCAGTGCTCATTGTGTTCTTCCTTATATCAATTATACGTGTTTGTTTGAGACTGGAGACACGAGCTCCGGCAGCTCGTCCATGTCGCTCTTCCTTTTCATATTAAATCATTCTACTCCAAAGACTTGCAGTAGGTGACACTTTTAATTTGGGTTAAGCGCCACTCAAAGTTCATTCACGAATGGAACGGATTACGTCTGTCAACCACATTCGAAATCCACTCATACGTAGCATTTCCTTCCCATTAATTTCCAATACTTACTACTCATAGCGACCGACTCAAGAAATTACTATATAGTATCGCACTGGTCGTACTCTCTTATAGCATTAGTATTGAAATGCTTAATAGAGAATACAGTCTGGTGTAGCTCGTGTAACACTAAAACGGCGGCGTCTCTTTTTAGTAAACTATTACCTATGTATATATTATATAATATGACATTTGTCATCTGTCCATTTTGTTCTTGTAGATTATCTATAGAGTCGCAGCGTCGCAGGTATTAAAGTTACGGTGGAAATTCCGTTTTACACTTCCCGTTCAATTTCGTCGTGTTGATATTTGAAATAAGTAAGGGAGTAGGTCAACAAGTCCAGTTTTTAGAGTTTTCTCTCAAACACATAAAGAGGAAAGAAAAGATTTCCTTCATTTCACACTCAGCTTGCAAACATGAAGCCGGGAATGGGAGCACAAGTTTGAGATAAAAAGAAGGCTAGTGATGTCAGTCGTAAAACAAAAGGAGACAGTGGTAAAGCGCCAGGTTTGTTGAAGAATTATGAGACTTGCATCGTGTTTTTTTTTGCGGGCAAAGAAAGCTTGAATTGTAGCCTTAGCTGGAAGCACTTGGTTCGGCGGCACTTGCACCCGAGCGCGTGTTCCTTTTAAGTGTCTCGTTAACAAGGACCTAAGGAGTTGTACATTCTCGCGTCAAGACGTACATTATTAAATGCACGTGAACTTAGGGGCTCAGTCCGAAATAAAAATTAAGACTAGAGAAACCAAGGGAGCAGCCGTAAAGTTTAGAGGATTTCAAGGTTTTTCCTTTGCCTTTCCTCTCATTTACTTCTCCCACGAAACACAGTTTCCCATTTAAGTACACACGAACACAAAGTCAAAGGCAACGGCCCAATTTCTTCTTGGTTCATGACATGAGTTCTTTTTCTTGTTGCATTCTTAGAAAAGCAGACATGAAAAAGCAACCTGGTTGGAATGAAAGTGTGAACATCGTATTCTGTCTATACACTTTTTGACTATGTCTTGTGTACTATATAGGCTACACATCTTATGCAATGCATTCCTGTAATATAACGGTATTACCCAAGAGAAACAAATATATAATACAGCCTTTTCATGTTACATCATTCCTCGTACACCTTTTTATATTACACCTTTCACAGATTGCACTTTTGTCCCATTTCTTCAACAAAATGAAAGATCATGACACGGGAATAAGAAAAGTTTCACAAGGTTGACAAATAATCTGCGAAATTCCTCACCTGATTTATTTCCGGGGGGTCCAACAACGTTTTTTATTCCTAGAAGAAGAATTCAAGGTGTATACCGTGAAAAGATGGGATTTCAACGTAATTCCCGTGGCTTTAATGTTCTCACCGGTGAGAGTACTTGGGGAAAGAAGCAGGGTGCCAACTCATCCATGAGAACAGAGTTTGAAACATTAAATGGTAAAAGTGTAAGCCGAAAAGGAAAAGGATAGTAGACGCTACATAAAGTAAAGGTGAAAGTAGTCAAATATATCGCTTTCATTCATGCTAGGCCGCGGGAGCTGAGTTCTTTTGAGAAAATTTAGGTAAACTAGGGCAGGAAGAGAGAAGGAGATACTAACTAACTAACATCATTCAAAAAGCCCTTTTGTGTCCAACTTGAATTGACTTGGCTCACAGTTGGTTTTTCTTTCCTTCAAGCCCTTGTGTTGAATGCCTTGTATACATAGTGTTAATATAACGAATTTTGGTGATGTCTGCACCACCGTTTCCATTGTGACTTTAGCACTATGTGATACCACAAGGCTTAATACAATAAGGTGATTTTACACAGTCTTGCTATTTTCTCTTTCCCTTATTGTGTCGCAATGTTGCAATTTGAATAGTGACGGCACACAACCACAGTGTAAATTGCGTAGTATTTTCTCAGTGCTTCCACTTTCACGATCAGTATACGTTTTATTGTCAGACTCCTCCACTGCTGACGTGAATGTAGGAATTGAGTCATTCAAATGCACATGCAATTCAAATTACAATAACAGCTGGATTCATTTGGAATTATGTTGTGAAAGGTCTTATATTTCTCTCTCTTTTTGACTGTGCCTTGTTTAAAGCTTAGGAACGTACTTCGCTAAGAGCCATACTATATACAAACAATTATTTTGATATTCACATTGGCATTGAAGAACAAGAGACTTTTGTGTAATGCTATTTAATAGCATAATATATACGTACTAAAAACGGTGGATGGGAAAATGTAGTGGCTCTAAAGATCAACATTATGCATCCATTTCGTTTCAGACATGAAAGGGGAATGAGAATTCAAAGCTGAACAATGGGAAAAGCATTTGTCGACTGTATATTATTGTTAGTGAAATGCCGACAACTTTATATTCACTTGCCACATGAGCATATTTGTTGAATGGAGTGCAAGGAAACTTAATGAAATACAGTCTGGGAGAAGACGAAGGAGCGAAGGGACGGACGGACGGTTTTTAGGGCTGAGAGACCGAGTCGATGTCTGAGTTTTTCTGCGGAACAACAACACAACGACAGCTTCGAGTAATATTAACGGGGCGATGGCAAAGAGAGAATTTATGGAAATTATTCCATAAGGAGAAGTAAGTCAGGCGAAGGAAGGAGCACTTGGTGTTTGAAAGGAAGAAAAGGACAGAAAAGTGAAAGTGAATCTTTTTCTATATTTTTACGTTGCGGACGAAAAAAAATAAGAAAAGAAAGGGGAGAGCAAAAATGACTTTTTTTCATAAGTTGAGTTGAGTTTTTGAGCGACATTCTGATATGGGGAATGCAAAAGAGAAACTGAGAAGAGAGAAAAGGTTGTGTTGGTCTGGTGTATTGCCATTTACTGCTTGGAGGTTTTTGATACGCGTGGCATATTTCAGACATTTACTTGCTCACCGTGAAACGGATTGTTGGCGAGACTGTAACTTTGGGACAGATACGAGATAATAATGCTTATGCATGCTTGCCCCTCGGTTTGAGATGAAAAAGAAGTTGTGTAGTGATGACTCGACGTCGTCCTCCTCATCGCGTGAGATGATGCGGCACTGGATTCGTGAAGAGCCACATCAACTTTCCCCCATTTCACATTTACAAAGAAAATGGGCAGAAAGGAGGAAATTCAGACATTTCCACTGAAGGCTATGTAACATTTTTCTCTCGCTTGTCCTTCTCAACTTCTCACTCAATATGACCAAAAATGCACAAGACCCGTACCTCTTGCTTTCTCACGCTAACACACACTCTTCCTCTTTAATATATTGCAATTGCCAGTCGTCGTCATCTTCTAACTTCTATGACTTCATCTCCTCTATTGTGGAAATTGTGAAACTTACATTACAAATTACAAAGCATTGCTCATTGCTTATTGCTCATGCTCCATCCAATTGCTCATGCTGTCCTTAAACTCCTCAACACATTTAATACTAAGGATATTATCGTACATTGTTGAACTTACTATATTACTATACACTCTGATGAGTGCCTACATTTAAGAGTATAATAAGCTGTATTTATGCCGTTGTGCAATTTTTGTACAAGACATGATGAGATGACACTATCAATTACACGAACACTTATGTTCATAGCTTATATTCGCGCACGTATTGCTGTAGTCTGCAGTATGTATGCAACCAACTTCATTCTTTATACGTCTGCAATTTGCAATTCACAAAGCATAAATTATATTGAGGATGGGAAAAGTTTGCAAATTTGTGCAAAAATGCAACACATTTTCCCCCAAGTTCTTTGTTCGGGGTGCATTTTCCCAAATCTTTGTAACTAGACTCTGTCCGTTAATATATTTTTATACTAACAAAACTGCCGAAAGATCCGCTCACGCAATTACTCAAAAGGGTAATGTTAGTGCTTTATAGACCACAATGCAATGGATGCATCAAATTTTCACAGAAGATACTACTGTGATAGAAATTTCAGAATGCTTCCTATGGAATTGAAGAGTCCGAAAGAAAGCTTTATAGAAAACTGTATACGCTGTACCATAAGAAAAAGTGGAAAGATCTCGCCGTCTCCGTCTCGTCTTTAGGCTTCATGATTTTTTCCTTTCTTTCCGGTTTGAATCAAATTGGAGTCTGAAAAGTGGACTGTGGGCGACTGTAAGCAGTCAAAGTGAACTCGGACGTAAAGTACCGGGACCGGGACACGAGCTCTGAGCAGCGTGTAAACCAAAAGTAGGAAAGTCAAAGAAGA
>JABASF010003139.1:0-11431 GCA_019776145.1 Harlomillsia oculata
CAAATGGGAGAAAGTTCCCTTTGTCTAGGTACGCTTTAGACTTGCAGATAACCGCCAATACGACTGTAACCATGCACGGAAAAACAAGTTTAGCCATTTTTGAATCCAAGCAAGACTGCAATGGGCACTAAAAGTGTTGTTGTTGTAATGTAAAACAAGCGTCCCAAAGTCGACTACTTTAACAGCATCAAGTAAAGTAAAGTACGGACAGCCCATTAATCTTCCTAATGTGCAATGAAGACCAACAGAAATATAAAGTGAGCCTCAAGAGTCACGTAATTTTTCGTCGGCTTTTTAATTAATTAATTCCATTTAGACCCACCTTCAAACCGTTCAAACTAATGTAATATTAATGGCCGATGTAAGATTATGACGTAGGGACTAGGGACATGATTGAGTTCACACTTGTCGCAGTCTCGGTTTTTGTATTCCAATTTCCAATGTTCATTGTTAAGCTATAGAATACTTGCGACCTTGAACAACTTCTACTGTAGGATCTGTATTGTACACGACCATGTTCTCCTCATTCTTTGGATGCATAAGATTTGCATTTTGCACGAATATTCTTTCGGAATTCCTAAGATCAAGATCAGTAAGATGGTAAGATCCCAGATGAATGAATTGAATCATCAACTGAACAACTTGAAAAACGAGTAGCTGGGGCGAACGGGAAGGCTTTTAGTTATTAATATAAGTTACATATTTTAGGCAAACACCAAAAATAGGTTTGCTCGCGCTCGGCGAGTTTCCACAATAATGTCAACTTTCTCCCAAATCATTTGGGGCGAAATGAGACGCTGGTGGCGTTGCTTCTCATTGCGGAATGCGAATGTGCCCAGCAAAGCCTCCCGCTGCCCAGCTGGTTTGAGAGAGACGGGAAACATAAACTACACGGCAGAGGCTGGCTAGCCTCTGCCAAACTACACGAGTTCTTCTTCTTTTTGTGTCCAAGATATCCGGTACAGAACAAACGTGCAACGGTTCAACTAACAATTTTATTTAAGTTCTGTCAATATTGAGTCCCGACATTTCAGTTGACTCCATTGTAAGTCCTAACTAATTCGTGAGTAATTCAATTACATGTCACTATATTTAGTTATTTAGAGTGGTTTTTCCGGCTACAGCCTTGATTGAATTATAATTAGACGATTGAACCATTTGGTTTTGTTTTGTATAGTTGAATTCAAAGTGCTGCTGAGCTGATTGAGAGGGTGTGTTAGCATTCGACGATGGCGTCTTTGAGTTCCGGTTCAAGCTGCATCACAGACTTGACAGAAGTGGAAAAACGACTTCGTAAGACTGAGCGACAGCTGGAGGCTTTGACTCGAGAATTCCGCCTTCACGTCATTCGGTACGAATCCAGGTGTTATGACTCGTCACCACCGCAGCAGGGCTTGGACATGGATTCAATAGACCCGGAGACGCTGACGACGGCAGTCGATAATGATAGTAGCCGAGGTAATATTGAAACATATTTTAATAAATATAGGTTATCCTTTACTGTGTACATGTTTGTGCAGCTGACTACTGGCGGAATGAAGAAGATGACGAAGAAACATTCGGACCGGTCCACGTTCGCATCAAGACTGAACCTCCAGCGACAGTGATGAACGACAAAGAACACGAGATCTTTACAGTTCCGGATGATGACGACGGCATGGAGGGCGAAAATGGAAAGGTCGATGATGAGGAGTGCGACGAAAACAGTGGACATAGAGGGGAAGACGACGACAGGGGGAATGACGAGACGGCTCACTTGGAAAGTCTCTCCAGTGCGTATTGTAGGCACGTATTAAGGAATGGGAATGGTTTGATCAGTACCCTGCGATCTCATCGAAAGCGACAATTGCGTCATCAAGACAATGACCATTCAAGGTTACAAAAGGTGGCTCGATCTCGATCCTCTTCGCTGAACGTCAATACACGGAAGGTTCTTCCTAGAAATGAATTTGATTCGTTGATTCAAGAATACGGAAAACAGTCAGACGCCAACCTCCTTTTCAAGGAACAATTCTACAATCGTCGCAAAATGTACCATCTTTTAATTGAAGTAGCATCATGTCCCAACCACGATGTCATCTACAGCTTCCTTCATGAGGTGGGATACTCCATCGGTGGTTTAACCATCTATTCCTCGGATGATGTCAAGTGTGTCGTCCATTGGTCCATGTGGAAGATCTTTAAGAGTCTCCCTCGTTTGTACTATCTGCACTTGTTCGGTAGCGCAATGCGACTGGATTGGACGGTTCCGTCTGAATGCCCAATTTCTCAGTCACCATTGGAAACCGTGGCATTTGACCTCCAGTGGACTCCAATCACTAAACAGAACTTTGAATTCGGAAACTTTTTTAGCCTCGCCGCTCCTGACTTAAAATCAATTTGCTTCAGTACAAAATTCCATGTCGGGGATTCTATCGGATCTCACGTCGTTAAGAACGATCATCCAGGAATCTCCAAGTTGATCTCAAGGGTGAGCAAGCTGAATTGTTCAAGGTTGACGGAGCTGAATTTCCTCAATGACATTTCTTCAATTGATTCAAAAGATGACTCCAAGTTGGATTATTCACCGATTCGATGTACTCTTTTTCCAATTTGAAGTATTTTGTAGCCCCGGCCTTCCATCCTGACAAGTATTGTGTTGCTGGTGACACTCCCGTGGTAGAAACGTCTCTTTGTCAAGTCATCAAAAACATGCTTCAATTGACTTGGCTCAACTTGAAGAACGTGTTTGTAGGCCCAACTTTTTCAATTACGATGCTCGGCTCTTCCACATTAACACATTTGATATTTAATGAACTATAGCATTCCACCCGATTGGGATTTCACAGTTTGAGGCCAGCTTCCCCAATTTGGAGCAACTAACCATTTGGTCAAAATTGGCATTATTGGAGCAAGCAGATGTAGAGCCAGGGTCACGTTTCTCTCGCTACTTGAAATCTGTCCCGAAAACGTGCAAGGAAGCCTTAGATCGCTTGTCTCATTCGAAGGTCAAAACACTAGAGCTGAGCTTTAATTGTAAATTAGAACCCTCGTCAGCAGTTTACCTGCTAAGATTCCCGTCGTTGAAACGCCTGAAGCTTCACCTTGTGAAAGAAAACTACTCCAGGGTCTTGGCTTTATTTGTGGGACAAACACTCTTCTTGAAGGAATTTCAAATTCTCACTTTGAGTGGAAACTTTGGTACTGAACACCTTCCGCTGGAAATTGTTGTGGGGCTTTTATCTCCTAACCTGAAAGTCCGGACTCTCATCTTTGAAAGCAATGAATGCAATGTGCACTTTTCGCTGGACACCATTCGACAACTTTCCAGGATGTCCGCCTTGAAAATTGTGGCGTTTCGGGATCTCACGGTAAGAACAATTGGCCTCCAATTTGTAGTTCATTACAAGGATTTGTTTTCTGATTGATGACGACGACAATGATTTCTACTTTGATTTGTCCAGGTTACCAATTTGCACGAAGTTGAAGAGATCCTTAATGAACAGCACATCACCATCATATCCCAGGCCCGTTCCATTTTGTATGGACAAGTCAAAAAGCAAAGTCAAAAAGTTGGCGCGTTGACTATGACGTCACTGCACCCCAGCTCAGACCAAGCTCAGACCACTTCATACTATTCATACCAGTCTCACCATTAATTTTGAGTTACTTTTAAAATTATTTAACGCAAATCTTTAATTATTGTTAAAAAAATGCCGACTTGTGCTGTTAGTCTGTGTGACACTACTGGTAGAAACATTGAAAGCAAAGGATATTGGTTTTGTCGATTTCCATCTGATAAAAAAACCAGGAAAACGTGGTTACTCTGCTGCAAAAGGCAAGATAAAGTTCCAAAAACAGCAGTTATTTGTTCCAAGCACTTTTCTGCAGAGGATTTTGTAGTTAATGAAGTCAGCGGAGCCTTGGGATATCGACAACGAAACGCACTAAAAACAGGAAGTATACCAAAGCTACACTTGCCATTGCAAAAAGTCATAGATGAGACAGCCAGACAAAAACGGTTTAAAAATCGAGTGATTAAGAAAAATGATGGTAATGTCGTTCGAAATTGTTCTTTCAAGTTATTACATGTTTTGTATACAGTTTAACAAAGTAATCATAATTGTAAATAGAATTTGATTCATCACAACATTTGAACGATGAGAGTCACCAATTTACACAGCAAACTGAGGATGAGTCGATTTCTGAGCATAAGTCAAGTTGTACAACGGGTAATGATTTTTATATGAGTCGCAAATTGATTGAGCGAGTCAATTTGAAACACAAAACGGTTAAAGAAGCTGAAGATGCAGTGGAACTCGTACCTGTCGTCGAATCTGAATTCAAGGTACCTACAGAGACTGCAGTGTCAAAAGCAGCATTATTGTATTTGGCAGGTTATATTGGATTTGTCCTTAAAAGAAAATATAAAAAACATTGAAAGCAAAGGATATTGGTTTTGTCGATTTCCATCTGATAAAAAAACCAGGAAAACGTGGTTACTCTGCTGCAAAAGGCAAGATAAAGTTCCAAAAAGAGCAGTTATTTGTTCCAAGCACTTTTCTGCAGAGGATTTTGTGGTTAATGAAGTCAGCAGAGCCTTGGGATATCGACAACGAAACGCACTAAAAACAGGAAGTATACCAAAGCTACACTTGCCATTGCAAAAATGTAAAATGGTGTATGGAGATTTTACAGCGAATGCTGATATAAGCTTTAACAAAGCAAAACGGAGTCTTGAAGAAACCTGGATATTTGAACTTTCTCACGGTCATCTTTTTTTTCCAAATGATCAACTACGGTTATGGATAGAACAATGTGAAATTGGCTTTCTTGGTTTTTGTATAAAGCATTCAATCACGAATACGCCAAACATTACATCACTTATTGTAAGACACATTTTGTTAACTAATAGTAACATTTTACGTGTTGTGGCAAAAGAATTTGTGAAAATCCGTGTGAAAATTCGTATGAAGTTGATTAATTCCGAATCAAAATTCTGTTCTAGCCATAATGCAAAAAAACAAAAACAGTTTTTTAAGTAATAAATGTCAACAAAATGCTATTTAATATAAATTCAATGGTTTTTTCATATGCACATAATATGCATAGAGCTGCAGCGGGGTGCAGTGACGTCATCCTCAAGTTGGTAAAAGCTGCGCATGGACAAAATGCAAGTAGATAGGGTGATGAATCTACCCTTTATTCTAATACCCTGAAGTGCGGATGATGGAAGCCAAGCCGCTTGTTTCCCACTCGCATCTTCTCCTCCGAGAAACGGCAACCTCAACTTTACTTGTTACAACTCCACGCTCTAAATTTTTCAAATGTGTGTAAACACTTGCACTAAATGTAGTCAAAATAAATAGATTTTCAAGCATTCCTTGAAGAAGCACACGTGCATGCGTACTGACTTACGCAATATTGGCCTTACGTGTTACGCTAAAAATCATTTTCCCTGCTGCGAAGCAGCCAAAAAGGAAAACGGAACAACGGAAGGAGGAAAATAGGAAACGGACATTTAAGTACTGAGAACCAAAACAAAACCAAAAGCATCGAATTTCAATGACCACCGTTTAATCGTTAAATTCTTAATTTCTTGTGAAAATCAATGCGTCCGAAGAATACGCGCAAAAGTCCCAGCGCAGCGCAGCGCTCAGCTCATATCAAAAATCAAAGCCCTGTCCTTGTCGTGTCTATTTGACGTCCATTCGACCGGACACGTCATACGCCACACGTCACACGTTCCTTTGGATTGCACCTTTGTAAATAAAATGACATCTTTTCATGTCATGTAGGATTTGATTAATGCAGCAGTTACATATTTTGTTTTGAAACGATCCATGTCCATGACGCACTGACACACACTACTTGTTTGCCCTGACCGACCCAGACATAACCAAGTAATATTAATAATCCTCATACCGCCGAAGTGTAAGTTTGTAAGACGAAATCTCGCCTGATTGATGGTTACAATTATGGTGATGCAAATTGCAAATGCAATTGAATCAATGAAGCCTCAATTGCAGTAACTAACTACAACAAAATAAATGTGATAGTCCGGTGCTGGTCACTCATGTAATGAATTCGTCAATATTTCTTCGAGCATTTTCCTTCACTGGTGAGTTTTGCTTTTATTCCATTTTTGCAAGAACCCCATAGTGGAAAACAAAACAATGTTACCTATGAAGACCCTACCTTTGAAAAGTCGGTAGGCACAAATCGTCCGGGAACACATTGCTTGTCAATGTGTCTGCAATACATTCCCGACCCGCAAGCACTTCCTGGTCGACGATAAATACCCTCAAAGTAGCTAAGGTACGGGTTACCACCGCCATGAACCTTTTGACACCAGAGTAGTTGACACGGAACGAAACCATCACGTTCAATCCACACGTCCCCCGGCTTCTTGGTATTGTATGCCGAAGTCTCGGAGATCCGACACTGTTCACCGTAGGATATGCTGTGCCATTTGACAAGCTCCTGCCTTGAAGGGTACATTGGATTTGGACATTCCGACCTGCGACTAAAGACGCATTTCCCGTTCTCGGATGATAAGAAGAGGCGGATCTGTTTCTTGGAGCACTCCGACCACCTCCCAAAGTTCACTAAACAAAAACAACAGTCAACGTCAACACATTTCTTCAGCACAGGACAAACGAGAGCCGAGATGGAGAACACAACATCGACATTCGGCTCAACAAATTCAGTGATGACGATGACTGATGACGATGACGGAAGTTTACTCCGGAGTATGGAAGTTGGAGTACCAAGCATAGGGAGTATACTCCAAACTATACATGCTCCAACTTCCCGGGAAATTGAGACGTACTCCAAACTCCATCTTCCAGAAAATTTAGACCTACTCCAAACTTCAAACTTCCAAAAATGCTTACTTCCGTCACGTCATCACTGAACAAATTGTTAGTCCACATTTACCATTATTGTCAAATCCACTAGCGCCCATTGTGTAGCCATCACTGCCTGCACAGGGTACCGACAACGCCCCGGTTTGGTCTCCGTCGTGCCTTGCTCCCAAAGTATGCCCGATTTCATGTGCTAACACCTATGCCACAAATGAACCAATTAGTGACTTTTTGTCTGCCGATTCTTTTATTATAATATTATTTACGAAATGCTCACTTTAGCTGCTTTGTATGTTCCAATCTCATCCGAAACCAGCATAATGTTCCCAACAGTGTCGTTCAACTGATTTAATCTGTTCCGACAGAGTCCATTAACAACCGCAATTCCGCCCCCCAAAAAATTGGGAGCAAAATATACATGTCCGTCGCAATTCGGCAGCAATTTTGAAATAACTTGTCTTGATATCCATTGTTGTAACTTTGAAAAAACGGAATCTTTATGAGCCCGCGACCCGCGATTCTCATGCACATCTGCAGCAGACAATGGCGTTTCTTGAACAGTCTTGAAAATTTTGATTCCACACATGCGGACAACAATTTTGGGAGACGTCCATTCTTCGAAATAGAGATTCACGTTGTGCGTGAGCAGTTTGTAGTACTCGGTGATTTTGGTGGTGTCCCCCCCTAGTTCTTTCGTACTCCGTGGGGCTGACGTAGTACATTAATTTGACTTGTGCCACAACGTTGTTGAGGAAATTCCTCCCCATTTTCCGATTTGGTACAAGCTCGATTTTGGAGTCGATGTAGTCGTTTGATAAAAATGACGGGGAACGAGCCGGTGAACTGGGTTTTCTCTTCCCCGCTTCTGTCGAGCTCATCTGATGAACTAATAAAATAGCCAGACAACAGAACGTCCACCATCTACGCCCACGTACTGAGAAGTTTGCCATCTTCACTTTCGTAATCTTGATTGATGCAAATATCTCAAAATTAAAGAATTTTTAAATTCCTACTGATAAAAATGATCAAATTCCGTAGGACCACCGACTTTTACTTACGTGGACGGCGGACGACATAGTCTATATAATGTATAGCACACGGTTTTTGAAATATAACAAGTGTCGATTGGGACGTTGGCCACAATCAGACAACTGTTCGTCCGTCACGGCACGATTCAGTTTTAATTGTGTGCGTTGGCGATGTCCCCGAAATATTTAATTTCAATTGATTTGTCAGATGAATAACCCGGAAATCTTGGTCCTTTTGTTCTAGCCGACGTCGACATAATAGAACAAAGTGTCATTTACAGAAGGAATGAATTGCTATGTTCTAGGAGCGAGGATAATGATTTTGATGATAGTCTGTTCTGTGCCCTAGGTCGAATCTCCTCATCACGGCACGGTCCACTAGTAAAATCGCGAACGGTTCCGGCCAATGTTAACAAAACAAATCAGGCTGATGCTATCAGCTACTTTTTAATGGCAGATTCATGGGATAAATGTGAAGAAAGTGATTTGTAATACCGAATTTATCATTTATTTATTTGTGTATGAAATATGAATACCTTTTACACCAGCAGATGATGTGGATTACACCGATACGGGATAATAGTTGTTGCATAGTGTTTTACTGTGTTTCAATGTGCACATTTCAAGTGTAACAGTACAAACAATAGGAACAACTTTTTTTGCACTATGGTCAGAAATTGCTCTAATGCAAAGGCTACATTTAGAACTAAAAACATTGTGATGAGAAAATAAAAGCAATACTCTAATCGGTACTTTCCGAAGGAAAGAGGAATCGGACCTTTCTGAGGACCCTTTCCATTGTGTTCCAGAGCATATTGGTATCCAATTCTCAAACGCTGTCGATCGTGAGCATTCTCAAGGTTTTCTTGAAGATCTAAGAACCCGGCCTCGCGAAAAATTTGGTTGTAAAACTTGGCAACAAGAGCTCGATTTTTGCCGAAGAAGACTTTAACTTTGTTAGAACCTTTCGGGGGTTCTGTTATTGCTGCACATTTGAAGGATTTCGGTCTGTCGTTAAGAAGAGCGTGGTCCAGGAAAGGCTGTTCGTCAAGTTTGGTCATATAGAAGGCTTGGTTTTTGTTCTGGGCTAAGTTAGCGGACACATGTTTGAGAATGTAGGCGTGAACGAGAGGTATATCCGGGACAAAGAACATAGTCGTGTGCGCATTCTGTCTGTCTAATGAAATTCCGTGCATTTTGAAATCCTGATGAAGTTCCGAGCGTAAGCATTTAAGTTCGTGCTTGTAACATTTCTCATCTTTACTACAATCCTCATGATCCACTCTGATTGTAACTATTG
Source organism: Harlomillsia oculata (assembly GCA_019776145.1). Classification (NCBI taxonomy): domain Eukaryota; kingdom Metazoa; phylum Arthropoda; class Collembola; order Entomobryomorpha; family Oncopoduridae; genus Harlomillsia; species Harlomillsia oculata. Next base: position 9,174 of record JABASF010003139.1, read on the forward strand.
TATAACCTGACATTATTAAATCCTTGATATTTTGGTGTACTTTCCTGGGAGAAGGACTCATGAACTCGGTAGTGACGAAGGATTCGTAAGCTGTCGTGAGAACAATGCCAAGAACAACTGTCATCACGATATGAATTTTGATCCTGTAATTTGGTGGATTCTGATGAAGAATGATTGAAAGTGTGAAAAGGACAGTAGACAGGATGGCATACAAATTAAGATGACCTTTGCTCTTGTTCTCAATAACTGCCACTAACACAGTGGACACGAGCAATGCAATCCACACCGACGGAGGAAACGGTTTCAGCCACATGCACAAAGCCTCAGTTTCTTCCTCGATATCTTTCAATTCTTGACAGTAGATTATTGATGTTTCCACCTTAGCAAATTCGGAAACGATTTCTCCTTGATTCCCACCCCTGGCGTCCGACACATGTTGGTACATCGGTCCTTCTTTCGGAAAATGACTTTCCCACCTCTTCCGATTTTCTTTCGAGACTATGACCGTCACATTAAGGTAGCGAGCAAAGTTGGCTAAAACTACTTCACCTCTTCTGCACATATCTATCCTCACTTGTCCGTATTTTTTCCAGTTTCTTAGAATTTTGAAAACTGGATACTGGACGCAAAGCTTCATTTCATTCTTTCCAAGGAGTTCAGCAAACGTTATTAAATAAGGTCCTACGTTGTTGTTGAATGATCTCCACAAACGGGTCAGTTCTGTACTTCCGATTTGCATGGATGCTGCGTGTGGAATGAAATCGCCGGACGATAATTGCCATGGGTCCGGGCAGTTTTGGCAAAACAGGCGCCGCTGTACAGAAAATAAAATACACAATGAGGTCTGAGGTTTCGATTATTCGATATCAAACAATAAATGAAAAACCATTGTTCGTACCTTAATGGTTCTCCAGTTGTTGTAATAGAGTTCCGTATGCATGTAGAACTGAAGTGGACAGGGCCAGGTTGGTGTGAATCGGAGCGAATTGTACTGAAACTGAAACGTTCTTGCTTTGTTCTCATCTGTTAATTCATGTTGGTGAGCAAAAACGTGAACAGCTTCTACGGATTCCCGTCTTGATGTTTCATACAGGTCGTTCAGTATTTTTAAGGTGACAACGACACAGAAATTTGTGCTCCACCCGGTATTTGGAAATTGAAGAAACAGCATGACTGTCGGTTCTTGTAGTTTTCGACTCCCTTTCACTTCCAGATTAAGCAATCCGTTCATTCTCTGACTTTCAGCTTCTACGGCTGCAGCATCAAGTTCTGGGAACGTAGTGAAAGAACTGATGATGACCCAAGTATGAAAATTGTAGTTGTTGCGCAAAAACACTTTATGCAGCATGTCGTTGTTTCTAATGAAATCATGAGGATTTTGAAACATGACAACTATTCATGAGACCGTTTTGGAGACTTGTGTCCAGGTCTAGGTTAAATCCGAAACAAGCTGAAATGAAAGTTAAACTAAATGAACACAAGTATTTCAAACTTAGTGTTTCCGTCATTCTCAAATATTTTGTTAAATTATTAGTTATGAAAACTTTTGAAATTCAACTGGTGACGGATTTTGCCGATGTGACTGACGTGGAAAACTTTTATTTCATTAAATCTTCGTAATCAGCTCACGGGCTCACATGCAACCTTTATCAAGTTATCAGTAATTCTATGTAAACCATTACTTAATCAAGAACCCACGAATCAATAACATTAATTTGTTTAATGCGTCGTGGTCGTGGTGACTTTGAATTTAAGCTATTTGATGTATGAATCATTCGCTTCGTCAGCTTTTTGGCTTATTTCATAGGAAGGGATAGTGAGATTCTGGAATGGAAATGATGCGTAAGAGACTGCTCGGGAATCGAAATAATGGGTTGAGCTTGAGATGAAAATCTTGAGAATAAGAAATGGGGAATGGCAACAGGTTGAGAATGGAAACGGAAGGAGAGTGCTCTGTAATTGGCCGGATTGACCCGGTACCAAAGTCGAAAGTTCAATTCCGGCACATGGACACTGAGATAAATGGTCATCGAAACGTTTCTGGAGCTGTGCAAGGGTTTCTTCAGGGCAAGGGACGACGGAGAACCTGATACATACGGTGTTAAGTACCCATCTGTAGAGCAAGGCCAGTCAATCTGCAGTCCATTCCTTTGATTCAAAACTGTCCAGTTATATCAATAAATACTACTTATTTAATTAAGTCAGGAACAGTATTGCAATATACAACACCAATTGGGATAATTAATGGCTTAATGTTC
>JABASF010003140.1:0-11429 GCA_019776145.1 Harlomillsia oculata
TTGATCATGCTCCAGATTTTTCGTATTTATCTGTTCCGCTACCTCAACTTCGGGATTCGGATTATATTTCTCTTCCGGAACAACTAAGGGTCCATCTCGGTCACTGTCTTGATCATTCTCCATATTTTCAGTATTTATCTGGTCCGCTACCTCAACTTCGGGATTCGGATTATATTTCTCTTCCGGAACAACTAAGGGTCCATCTCGGTCACTGTGTTGATCATGCTCCAGATTTTTCGTATTTATCTGCTCCTCTACCTCAATTTCTGGATTCGAATTAAATTTCTCCGGTGATGTTCCACCCTTAGAATTTTTTAAATATTCTTTAGCAGCTTCGTCGGCGAGCTTTTTCGCTACTTCCTTTGGCTGTTTGTGAGTATTTTTTATATGACGGTCTAAATTGTCTTTTCTTCTAAAGGATGTCCCACATATCCAACATTTGAATGGACGTTCGCCTATAAAAAAATACATGGCCGACGTTAGCATACAATGGCGTTGGATTAAATGTTCAATATATTGACACATTAAATCTAAACATACCCGAATGTATCACAAGATGTCTTCTAAGGTCTTTACTATTAGAGAAAGCTCTGGTACATTGGTTGCATGCATACGGACGTTCCGATGAATGTGTACGCAAGTGCAAATCTAAAGTCCACTTGAGTCCAAAACTTTTTGAACAGTGCGGGCAAACGAATGGGCGCTCCCCTGATTTAACAATCAAGAACATATATGAGTCACAAATACGAAATCAAGAAAATTAGTAATCATAGCATCATGTTCATTGTTCATCTTGAATGGAAGTTCGCTCACCGGTATGTGTAATTACATGCTTCTTCAAATTGGTCATTCCAGTAAATCGTTTAGAACAGTATTGACATGCAAATGGACGTTCTCCAGTGTGAATTAAACAGTGGGATCTTAATGCCTGAGCATTTGCGAATCCTCGTGTGCATTCTTGGCAAATGAACGGTTTCTCTCCAGTATGGGATCTCATATGACGAGTCACTTTGCCACGTTGGTTGAATCCTTTTCCGCACTTGGGACATTGGTACGGTCTTTCTCCTGGATGAAGTGAACATTCTTCTTATATTAGTTCGAAAGATGAACCATTATATTAAGGATATCATAAAACGTTATATTTCAATCAAAATTCTTAATAACGCAGGATTCATTGAACTTACCTGTATGAGTTCGTAGATGATATTCATAATGCGATTTTGCGATAAATCCTTGTCCGCAGGATTTACATTTAAATGGTTTTTCACCTTTTTGGCAAAATTCGTGATATTTGATGTGGGCTTTTGTCTTGAATTTTTTCATGCAAACGTTGCATTGATACATTGGCGGTTCTCCTTTTTTTTCTGCGAATAAAATGTGAAATCATTAAATGCATGCTAATACTAACATTACAACTTTAAGCTTACTTTCACTTTACGTTGGTTCTTATTCTTACCACAGATTATAGTTATATGCTCATGGATTAGAACTGGGCTTCTTTTCTTTTTCTTCTTAACATCGTTTCCCAAGCATATTGAGTCATTTGAAAGGTCGGAATCCTTATAGTCCTCATCAAATTCCTCCGACCTTTGTGAGCCAGTATTGTTTCTAACATTCCAATTTCCATACGAGGACGACATAAGCCCTTGTCCATCGTACAAATATTCATCTTTTTCTTCTTCCTTCATGATGACATTGTTAATGTTGTCAGGTAAGTCGTCAGATTCTATCGTTCTAGCGGATTTTGACGCGCTTCTTTTACGACCTCGTTTGGATTCTTTTAAATTTAGGGCATCTTTTCTACTTGATGACCTTCGGTCACGGTTAGATGTGCTAGAGGACTTGATAGACAATGATGATCTGAGGGAAGCCAAGCGTGAGTCGGTTTGTGATGTTTGTGCGGCTGAGATATCCAAATTTTAAATTAACATTATTCAATACATTTGTACACCATGAAATTACTCATTGAGCATCATATCATAATATGTATACGTTTTTTAGGGTTGCATATTAAACAGCCATATTCGCTGTTAATAAAACATCTTCGGCATTTAACATGTCCGCAGGTCTCCTGTACCGGTCGATAGGTTGAGTTGTTGAATCGGACGTGGCACATTGGACATGATTTCATATCTAAAATGCATAAGTATAAATATTAGAACATTCCTACTTAATCACCATTTACATGAATAATATTGTGCACATTGCTATTCTGATTCTCTTACTCATGAAACCGTTTTCGCAGTTTTCATTTGCGTGGTCCGATTCATCTTCTTCTGCGTCCGACCTCCTCTCGAGGCGATTTGAGCTCCTTGAGCGATAACTGCTCTTGCGAACCATTATTGACTGCAATAAATTAAAAATAAACAAGGTGAATTTCATCGTTTAAAACTTAATTTACAATAAATACATTGGTATCATACACATCAATTACTTATGTGTATACTACGAAATTGTTTGATTTCACGGAAGAAAAGTTAGAAACTGTGGGACACAGAAGGAGTCTAGGTTTGATAAGATAAGATCAGAAGGTACGACATAGTACAGAACAGTTGTTGTTTGGCGATGTGTTCGCTCAATTCTAATTCGTATTTCATTTCAAAATAATCACGCAATACCACAGTGTCAAACCTAGTAGAACATGAAGTATTCAATAGTCTATTGTAATATATTCATGTCTCATCTATTCCCAGGGATGCGACTATGTGAGCTGAACGTAGATTGAAGATGAAGACAAAGTCGTCAACAGTGCACGAACCCTGTTTACATTCATGCTCAGCTACACGGGACATCCCAAGCGAAATCGAATCAATGCAAGCTTGATACAGTAAGAAGTCATTCTCGTGAAATTGAAGAGAATGAATAATGAGCACTCTGCGGTGGACTTTAAAGCACTATACTAGCAAAATGCAATTAAGTTAACGTATGAAACTGCGATTGCAAATTCGTTAATCGTCATTGGAACCACGGAATTTGACAGTTCCTCTTCTCACTTTCGTACCTGGACAGAAGGGGTTCAGTTAGGAGTTTCGTTATTTTTTACACGTATTCAAATTTTTACCTGATTTAGTAACGCAGTTTTGGCAGTGTAGTAGTAATAATAGGCTTGATCTGTCGCCAATGCGTTCCAAAAGGGATGAACCCATCCCAACCCCAAAGCATTATTCCAGTTGTTCTGGTTGCTCATGGTTTCATAAAGACGTTTTTTAACACTGAAAAAGTTGGTTTAATTTTACAGAACGGAGCGGGATTTTGATGCAAAAATTGGAAGTACTTTGTTTGTAATCCTGTCCAATAATCTGTATTTTTGCACTGAAACCTTTGTCTTTGACTTTGATTGATTGTCAAATGTGAGAGGCTAGGAAACCGAAATTTGGGAGTTTGTTGCTAGTGAATTAAACCGGTTTAATAAACTAGTGGAAAGTTTAGTGTTGTGCAAATTGTGGAATTACAAGAAAAGTCGAAGTTCTATTCGTGTATGACTCGATGTTAACTATGACTGAATTGTCTCATGTCACCCCTGGAGGGTGAAAGGTGAAATACACGGAACGTTGGCTGTCTGTCTGTTTGTTAGTCTATCTGAGAATCTGAGGAAGAAACGGTGGTGTTGTGGACTTGTGGAGCGTGCGAGGTAAAGATAAACTGGATATCAGATGACTGAAACGGGAGCAGTTTGTCAAGTTTTGCTTTATATACCAAAGAAACTAAAGGTGATTTGCATTGGTGAGTTAGTGTTGACTTAAGAGTCGATAGCATCGTCGCCGACGATCAAACTGTAGTTGCGTTTCAACAGTCTATTGTGCAAATGTGCTGTTCTGGATCTGGAGACCTCCTCTCAGTCCATTAGGATAGACATATTTTTCCATGCTCTCTTGTTTGCGTCCGTCTACAGACTTTTTTACATGATGAAATCAAACGCGACTCAATGATTTTGTTGACTACTTGTCCTGTGATCTCAGGAGCAGAAAAGTATCTTGGCAATATCTTTTCAAACAACAACTCACGTCTTTGTCCAGGAAGTCGAACACCTAGTAACACCAACTATGCAATCATTCTAGCCATTACGGATCCCTACGAATGCAGAGTATCCAAAATGAAATCTTTTTTCGCTCGTACACAACAGAACACAGGGAATACCACTCAATTCTCAAGTTGTATTAATATGGAAATCTATACCTTTCCATTGCTGGCTAGACATCTCCCCATCAACCCCGACTTCTATCCACTCGACATAAAAAGACTACGTATGTCTCAATTTTTTGAAGCCTTTCAAAAGTCAACTTTTGACAGACATGCAAATACAAAATGTGCAGTTTTATTCATTCCAAGTATTTTTACACTTCACTGCACTTCTCTACTTCTCATTTGCAACTCGTTCAATTCAGGTAGAACGAATGCTACATTTTATACTCTCGTTTTCTTTCGATGCAGAAAAAAACATTTTTAACAAAAGGAGTTCCTGTAAGTAAACCAATTAAACTCAGTTTCTTTGACGAAAGTCGAAATATGCAGAATATTTCATCTTCATTGTGAATCATATCATTACAGTTTTGTAGAATCTTTTTAATGTGAAGATGTCTTGTAAATGTTGAAAACTTGCAGTAATAGTAATATTGAAAATGCCAACGTGAGGCTCGAAAATGACATAATTAGATATGTTCAAGACGATACGATTCCACGATGCTCCATTACTTTTACTTCAAATATTATATAATAGAAATGATGGCTTTCTCTATGTCTGGCAAAGTCGTAAAGCATGTCCTCGGTGACTTTCTCCAAATGAAAATAATTTAAGTTCTAATGGACAGACAGCACTTGAAAGTCGCACTGTGAAAGTGTGCGTTCTAATCACATACGCATGATGTACCATAGCCCATGTCCATAACCATAACCCTTACCGTTTGCGTTTGAAGTTCCCTTGTCGCCGTAGACATTTTGGTGATCCATTTTTGTAAATGTGAGAATTTCACCGGTGGGACGATGAACGTTGGTGCACAACACCCAAATGTTGGCGGAGTGGTACATATTTGCACTTGCATCATGAAACGAACTTGTGTGGTTTCCGTGTACGAGAGAATAAGTTTCGAACCAATAACTTCAAACTAATTTTGAGTTCAATTCATGTCAGTGGTTAGCTGCGAGTATTGAGTATCTTCCCTGGGGAAAGGGCTTTACGATGATCCCACTCCGTTTCATCGCGTTAATTAAACACTTTCTGACCATTTCATCAACTCAAATGCAGAAGAGGACGCGTCTGATACACACACGGCTTCAGGGTGCAATTGAGAAGCACTTTGGTTCAAATTCAAATGAATTTGAACACCCTTCCGAAATCATTGGACACCTGCCTTATTTAATTTTCCGATTGGACGGCAAACTAATTATTTCGATGTATTTGACATGTGCACATAAAACGCGGTGAAATTTCCGCACGCTCTTTTGTCCCTTTCACTACAATGAACTACAAAGCAGTGTCGGCCACAAAGCTTTCCAGTTCTCGACTGCTCTTTCAATTCGCAGTTTGTGTGCATTCGTCTCCAGATTGCTTGAGGACTTCGCTTGCTAGCCAATTAAACTCTCTTCATTCTGCTCTGCTTCTCCCATACCAGTCAAGCCAACATAACAGCACACAAACGTTGACTGTCTCAGCAGAAATGTTTTCAGTAAAACAAGTATAAACGGATAAGTTTCGTCATCTCATACAAAATCTTTCAAAATTAACACACTAATCGGATAATGAGCTCCTGTGCCTTTAGAAATGGCAACAATCAAATAACTTCGAACTTCACTTTGAGTCGCGTTTATGAACCTGACGCTTGGTAATTCATATTCACTCTATAGAAGCATAACGGCATTAAATAATGCTTTCTTTCGACGCTCACGAAACGCGGAATAAAGACCAGCTCGAAAACCCATAAAACAACACTAACACACTGATCTTACAGAACACTGCCGTAGTCATAAACAAAGGAAACAAGAAGCGCGGTGAAGGTAGAACTGAGAGACGTAAAGAAATGCGAATCATAAAAGATTTTTTCATATTAGGGGTACGTTTCTTGTATACGCATCAATTTCTTATCTGGAGTTGAAGTGACGAACGGCGAGCTACAAAATAAGTCTGACTATCGTCTACAATTTCAGGCAACGACAACACTTTTTCGCATGGCGAAGTACCAAAGAAAAACATTGCTTTACATATTATAACGCTTTACAATCACATTTGTCCCATCAAGGTATCACGTTCCTATCGCGGTGTACTAAAACTTTTCAACTCCAACTCAGTCGACATTCAGTCTTCACTTTTCATAGCGAGAATAAAAAGTCAAAGCTCATCCAAGCTTTTTATTATTTGGGTCTCAGTTGTGATTTTTTTTGAAAGGATAGTCGAATTGTCTTTCAACTGTGTACAATTGACTGAGTTAGCAGTTAGGCATACTGAAGATTGAAAAGTAAGTAACAACTGCCAGACATCCTTCTCACAATCAAAAATTAATAGTTACATGCCGCAAAACACAAATTTGTCAAGAACAGTTTGACAGAAAGGGAGAAGCGAGCGAGTCTACACTTTACACTATGCAAATATTGTGCCAAAGAATTCGTTTTCTGTGTCATTTCAATTTCATTATCTCTAAAATAAGAATATCCTTTGCAACCTTGGTCCTGCTAGCAGCAAAACTTAGAATTTCATTCAGTCTTATCTCCCGTAGTATCATACTAGAAATTGGAAAAACAAAAATTAGCTTGGAGGGACGAAGATAAACAAACCTGACTAACAATTGTGAATGGAACAAATTTGTATATAGCTGATACCTAATGATAATGAGAGATAAATTATTGAATCTTACATTTTCAGTGGCATTCCTTTAATTTCTGAAGCACACGATAGTACCTATGAAAAGCCTTTTTCAAATGACCATCTGTATCATATTGCATTGGTCTGATGAGCATGAATACAAATAATAGTACAGTACGATTGACTTTTCTAGTGACAGGGCAAAGTATAAATCTTGAAATTCCCTGGCATTGTCAGCTTGACGACGTTCCGGTAATACGAAATCAGGAGCAAGACTGGGATAGGAAGAAGGCGTTCGGTTCATATCTTAAAAATCATAGATTGAAAACGTGGTTTTCTTTGAAGAACGAGCGAAAATAACATGCTTTCGTCAATTGGTTTTCTTACAGACGAAATAAAGAAGCATTGTATAGTTACTTCGGAGACTTGTGTCCAATTTCCATAAGACGACAAACCGAAAACCCATGTTACAAGCGACGATGAAGCAATTGCTTTGGACTTTGAATATTTCGAGTCCCGGGGGAGTAACTCGGAAGAAGATGAAACTACCGTTATTCGTCACAAAATAGTGCTCTACCCTAGGATCGAGACCGCTGGAGAGGAACATTAAACCAAAACGCCTACTACTTTCTGTCCCTACATGAAGAATGTCAAAGGTAAGATAATTATTTGTAAAGTAGTTTCCATCTTTCGATTTATGAATGCGGCAAAGCGCACTTTCTCTTCTTCGGTTAAAACGATGAAACAAACATTCCTATTTTTTATACTTTTCCTTTCTCATTCTTCTCATACACTTTTTTATACCATTTTAAGAAACACAAAATCCCAGACTTGTAAACAAAACGATGTACAATGCTCATGTAAAAAATATGTTTCATAGAACGATGCTGAGCTTGGGATTTGAACACATTTCCAAGGACTTCAAAAGGACAGTTAAAAAACAACATTGCCAGATTGCGTACTTGTACGAAAAACACAAACACTGCGTTGCAATCCAAGCATTCGGAATCAGGTATGAAAAAGTAGAGATTACAATGTTATTAAGCGGATTTGTGTAATTGAGACGTATGATTAATCCAATTAGGATCCCAACCCAGTTAGATGTTAACATTCAACATAAATAAGAAATGTATATTAAATTTATAATCACCCTTGGCGGGACTTTCTCTCGCTTCCCCCCGCTTTTTTCTTTTCTCCTTTTTCCTCCCGATTTTCCTATTCGTTTCCCATTTTTTACGACTTTCTCCTTTCTTTCCATCCGTATTTTCTGTTTTCTGTTAACATCAGCGTTTTCGGTGAATTTGTTAAACTTTTTATACTAACCTTAAGGGGATGTGGACGGACCACCGCGTCAAAAAGGGTCACTTTGAAGTATTACTGCTCTTAGGTACCATTAGTGAGTGAAAGGTACTTTGGACCTCACGCCTTAAAAATCATACAAATAATCATCCATTTTAAAAATGCCAAATGATGTTTAATTATTCTTAATTACAGATTTCTCTCTACCTCAATTGAATACAAAAAAAATTTGGCGGACGACCGTCGACGAAGAGAAAGAATTTCGTTTGAGGTTTTTTTCAATGTTGCGTTGAGGGCAAGGATGAAATGGGATTTTTACCGATACGAATTGCGGAATTGGAAAAAACAAAGAAATTCAAGACGCTTGACCTTTCCCAAAGTCTTAACACTTTTTCATTGTTCAGTGACCGTTTTGTAGCAACGCTTATTTTTAAAAAACAATGTTTTCTTTTATATGGTGGAGGGTAGAATGGCCGCAACCAGTTTATTTTTTGTTACCTTGAAGCAGCTTACGCGATCTACTCTATGAAATGCTGATGTATATATATCCGGAACAGCTCTTTTGGCCTGTAGATTGCAGGCACACACGACCAGAAGATTCAGTTTGGGTGTATTTTGTCCCCACTATCGTTGGTTTCTCACTCGCGAACCGACGTCCGTTGAGAAAAATTAATTTGTCAAAAAATAAATTAGTTTTTAACGTTAAACACGCACGTTAACATTGGTTTCTTTCCATGCGACGTGTGGGGCCTCGCAAGACGTTGTTTCGAAACTTCCGTAACATGATGTACAAATAAAAACGTTTTTTCTCTAACGTGCGTCAACTGGACGTTTAACTACGACTGGGAAACTTTTTAGTGCCTCAAACTTTACACAACTAAAAGGCAAGCATTTTAAGAGGCTCCGCACTTTGCTTTTTTGAAAAAAGTTCCAAGTCTCATTGGTATGCCGGTGAGCACCATGAACGACCTGTGTCAAGGTGAGCCTCAACAATGATTTTGTCTTTCAGGCTTGTTGTCAATTTTTATAGGGGTTGGTTTGAGGCCTAAAATTCTGAGAACTGTTGTGAAAGGCTCCAAAATGTCATTTGTTGCAGTTTAAAATGTGTCCTTCAAGTCCTTCTAGTACAAAAATAGATGATGGTCCATAAGAAGGGTTGAAGCTGAAGCCTCAAGGGTCCATCGAGTCCATCCACAGTCATTTTTCCTTAGAAACAAATCTCATCAACTTAGGCATTTGAGAGGCAGAAAAGGGATTTTAGACTGAAAAAGAGAAAACTTAAAGAGTTGTAGTTGAAAGAGTTTTTGGGCCATTTAGACTCGCTTGGATTGGACCTGGGCCGCCTGGGCCTCTTAATGTTTATTATCCTACGCCTACGTGTTTTCTTGTGAAAGCTCTTACTTGTCTGCCTGATAAACGTCAAGCCTAAAAACCTAAGACTTTTTTGAACAATAAAACGCTTTTAAAATCCTGAATTGATAAGAGGTCTTCTTCCTATGCGTTGTCATGTCTCATTTCATTTCCATGGACGCCGTTTTTGTAGGTTTTTTGCTTTACGGAATAATTTTGTATATCACACAGATGAACAAATTGTTATGACTCCTAAGACCAAAAGTGAGCAATCCACCGTGATTGCTATTGAAAGAAGACGAGTGGAAATGTCGGATGCTGAGAACAATCGACAAGTACATGTTGCCGGGGGAAATCATACAGGAATCATAATTAACAAGCAATTGGCAAATGGACGTGGTGGTGGTAATGACAAATTATTCGTCGTTACTCATTTGCATGTTTCTATTCTATGACATGAGATGCTCTTTTGACTCATCATTCAATCTACTCATAAATTTCCAGAAGTTGATAATCGTCCTTGTCAACTGTCGCTGGAGTTCAAAGTGTTTCTTGTTAACTCGACAACACAAAAGCATACGCTTGAGAGCAGACAACTCCGGTTTTGGTTCAAAGATAATTTCAATGTGTCTGAGAGGCCGAAATACTGTCAAGAGTTTTTCAAAGAATTGGTGAGCCCTGCCGAGTTTCCGAGAGGTAATCACAATCACTCATGTCTCAAACCTTGATGCCAGTTCGTGTCATTCATGACTGGTTTTGTCGAAATGTCGAAATACAGCAAATGGATTTGGAATTGAAAATCTTCATTATTTCAGATTACGTTGGGTTCATTATGAAGATAATGAAATTAATGCAGCTTCACTATCTCGGACTTCGAAAAATGGAAATTGAGCTCAAACAACTTGCGGAATCTGATCATCCTCCTGAAAGACCAAGTAAGAACTCAACGCATTACATTAAGCATAAGCATTATGTTGGCAGATGAGGACAGTTTGAATTGAATGATCAACATCAACAATGGTTCATGAAAACTATGATTAGTCTTATTGTTGAGTTAAAATGAAAGGTAGCGTCTAAATTGGTCACTTTCACAGCAAAGCCTGGGGCCATTCTTGTTTCCCTAGAACGTGGTATCAAATCAAAGGGTATTAACACTGATATTATTTTATTCGAGATTTATTCAATTGTCTAAGCGTCCTGTTTTGAACGAGTTTTTACTAACGTTTACGTTTGTTCCCAAACTATTATACTGTTAACAAAGTACGGATGTTATCCGATGTTCCGTATAAATCACGCTTTTTATGTTAGTCAATTTCGCAATGTGTGTTTTAATAACAGGTAAATTTGTATGTTATGCATAATGAAGTAACGAAAGTAACCGACAACGGTGCGATTGTCATTTTGAATACTAATAATTCGCTTTCCGTATCTCAGTTTTACATGACATGTTTTGACCGAACATATTCTAATGTGTGCATAATGAATCATTATAGTGTCAGCGGATGAAGGAGCGCATCATGGTCGTATTGAGTTGTCGGAAACGAAATTGTTGGAAATGATTGAGTCATCGTATCCAAATCCATTGACGTTAAATGACATTTCAAAACAAACGCATTGTGTTGATGAAGAAATTTTGCACCATCTGACCGCATTGCAGGGCAAAGGACTCATCAAAGCATTGGATAACAACGCTTTCACCAGAGTAGTGCAAAATGAAACACAAGTGAAGGTATAGAAAAGTATACTTAATGATCTGTAGTGAATGAGTACTCACATTTACTCATTAATGTCATATTAATATGTACCTATTCAGATCGTGAAACAAATGCCAAAAATAATGAAAGCAAAGCAACCTTCCATTGCCATCATAACAGCGCAGTACTGCGAGAAAGTTGCAGTTGATGCTATGATTGAAAATCAGGAGACATTTGTACGCTACACTACCGTGGGTATGTCATGTTATTAATTTTATTATCAATTCAGCAAC
>JABASF010003141.1:0-11424 GCA_019776145.1 Harlomillsia oculata
AACCCTTCTTCCCAACATCTAATTCAATTTCAATTTACTTAATGCTCCTTCATTTATAAAATCTTTTACACATTCGCACCTTTCTTCCCAACATTATCACAATATTTAATTATTCCATGGACACCTTTCTTCAAAAAAATCAAAAGATATTTTTGAATCACGATCACGGGCATCACAAATCATAAGACGACCAGAAATTCACTTCATTATCTTTCGCATTGACTTAAGTTTCCAATGGCTAAGCTGGCTCAATGAATTTCATTCATGACATGTTTATGATTTCTGGTCTAATAAAATTATGGTCCATTAAAAATTGCACCGATCAAACAAACTAAACTACCGACACTAGAAACCCATCGTATCTGAAATAACGTCCGTAACAAAGTGATGAGTGCAAAGTGAAAGTATTGACTTTCACAAATCCAATAGAGAAATGCAAATATACAGAGAAAAGGAGATACTATGATCGGTAGATGTTATATAGAATTACATACCTGATTGGCTTTGTTTATCTGCTTCTTAAGGCCAGCGAACGCCATGGTGGAAGTTTGCTTTGAAAACCGCAGTTTATACAGGGAAAATAAAAATGCCTAAAGGAGAAAGCACTTTCCTCAAGTCTTTTTGAGCCCCACGACACTTTGAGCTCGAGAGTATTCTAATAATAATTTCTGTAGTACTACAAATACGTAGTAAGTACTCAACAGAGAGCACAACACAACCACAGACTCCGGGAAGTAAACTGACGAAAGTGAAGTGTAAGCACGGCGTAAACTTAGGCGTAGTAAAGTGAAAGCCTCTGCCTCTCCCGTTTCTATGAATGTTGTGTTTTCGACGTCGTCGTTCCCGTGCCTGTACTTTCCAGTTCCTCCAAGTTAGTCAATTCCGCAGATTCTTCTGCACTTGCTCCCTTCTCCAGCAGTCGGTTGTATGCTTCCTTTCCTATCGTAAGCTCATGTAGAACACTACGACACGAATGAACGAACTGGAATCCCTTGTAGAATTGGAATACTACCCGGATAGCTGCCGCACCCAGACCACGGATTCTGACTGGAACTTAAAAACGTGGGAGAACTGAGCCTTGACGTCGACCGAGAGACCAGACCACTTGAAACCAAGATTGTTGTTGGTTGTACGTGAGCAATCCTTCGCCCACAACTATTCCAGCTTGAGAATGCTCAAATCCTCCGTGACTTCTGGAAAATGAATAGAAAAAATATTACTGCGCTTTAAAATTCGCATCCGAGACACTATACTACACTTACTTTAATTATCTTTTCTACTCACGCATGACTTTTAAACTACCACAACGATTCGACACGCGAGAACATAAAGACTCTTTCGAAACATGGGCATTCAACTTATAAAATGTTATAAAAGCTTCGGAACGACCTATACAACCTACTTTAAAGCCTACTCTGCCTTGAACAAAGCATCAAACAACCAATAACTTGTTTAATTGATCAAATTAATAACGAGGCGCACAAAGGTCATATTTATTTTTCGATAAAGTTCAAGGATTGTTTTTTGTTTTTATCGTTTCCTAACCTTTCATTCTAGTGTGAATGTAAACTTAGCGATGTCATGGCCTCATGGCATTAAACACTAGACTTTCCTGAGGGTGTAACATAAAAATGACCTACGCATTAATATAATAATTTACAAAGGAGTTGACAGTTGTATTGAGTGTTGAGTTGACAGTTTACAGCTTATGAAAACACACTATGAAACGACGATGCATGATGAAAGGGGCGGCAGGCATGTTTGGTACATTCGATTTTGATTAGATTCTATCATTCCAGCACGGCTCAGCTTTCCATTACAAAAATGATATCGGAAATTGGATATTTGATAACTCTGTGAAACACTACAAGAGGCAATTTACCAAACAATTTTGCCAGGGAAAACTGATACACCTTCTAGAGAATGTGAACGTGAAGCCTTGCGTATGATCGTTATCATGAGTCGTGTGTGCGGAATCCACGTGAATCAGCAAGATTCAACAAACACAAACACTCCACATCCACACACAACACAAAACACAAATAATCAATTCGTCTCAAGTTTCTCATACAAACAAATCTCCACTGCCAAAATGTCAGTTTTTGGTTCAACACTGCAAACTCTAAGCTAAATCATAACTTTTGGTTGTGTAACAAGCAAACAAATGACGGTTGACGTACTCAGAGAAATTACAGATTACCATTAACCAAATAACTATTAGGACCTACTACGAAACTAAAAGGCTTACTAACGTCCAATTCCAAGTCCAAAGCCACTGACGCCTGTTTCATTTCAGGTCATGGGCTATCTCACTTTACACGCAGGAGATAAGGTCGCATCTCTGGTCTGTAAAAGTGATCATTTAAAGAGTATAGTATTTTATATACCAAAGACTCAGGACCACTGCGGATGCTTCACTTGAGTATTTATCAGCAGTGCCCGTAAGACCAGTGCTCACATTACAACTGCGACTAGACAAACTGACTGAGCGAGTCCTGCGAATGCGGCAAAGAATAATGCTAGCTCAAAAGATCTGTCTTAGTGTTTTTACTACACTGAAATCAGCTGAAAACTCAAGTCTACAGTCTTACATTCCCTCGTAATAAATGTGAGTCAAAGAAAAAAGGAGCACAACATCAAGTTGTTAAGTTACTGCGGATGATGATGAAAAAGAAGACACTTGAGCATACTAGAAAAGAGTTAAGAAGTATGACTACTTTTGCCATTTCCCTTATGCTTACGGCTTACTCCTATGCTACAAGTTGTGCAAAAATTGTAAGAGCTTCTTTAGCGAATGTGAATGAATGAGTAGTAAGTTGCTTCAGAATTGTGTATGTGATGGGATGCTGTAGGGATGGAATCGTTAAGTTAGTCAGTTCACTGACGTGTCTCGCCAAGAAAGGAAATGGCAATAGCATTTGCCTTGAATTGACTCATCCAATGCGGATGACGACGGAATGCACCTTCTCATACATACTTCAATGCAATGGCATTCATTCGCACTGACGAAAAGCCACAAAAGTCAACGGTCAGCAAACCCCGGCCTCGAAAATCTGCTGCATTTGAATCGACCCTGTATTATATTCCAAGACTGCACAAATCTGCAATTCTGCAAATGCAAAATGCAACTCTCCTCTCCATTTCTGCAATAATGAAAGTCGGCATTTTTTACGTCTCAACTCAGCCCATTAACATTCTCTCTTTAAAAATCAAATGCATACAAGAAAAACAATAACACGTCCGTTCTTAAAGGCTATAAATCTGACCCTTGTACCAACTTAACCTTGCAAACACTGCACTTCTGTATGCACTTTTCTTTAAGAAGGTCTACTTATTTTCATACCTCGGCACAGTTTTCCCCCATAATTTTTAAGCATTCAAAGCACAACACAAAAAATACTCATGAGTGTGTAAATTCTTGGAATGTCCGATATCGAAATTGACTTTTGAAACTAACCTGACCTCCTTCCTTGTAGCAAGGAACGTCAAACGCTAAATCATAATGTTGCTCAACACTTAATGTGCCGTAAACTTAGTTTGGAATGATGGAAAAATTGTCAAATCCGTCATATTGCACATTTCAATGACAATGTAAATGAAACGCAGACAGACGCAGAGCAGAGACGTGTATCTGTTAAATCTGAACTGCCATAATCCGGGTTGCAAATCTTGCAAAATGTTTGGATCAGTCTAGTTTTTACAATGGCTGAGTGCGCTTTATAATTTTTATAATTTATAATAATATTATAATGAATGCTTATTATTACAAGTTATTGCACAAAATAATCTCAAATTATCTTCAAATCCCCTCAATTTTAACGTCGTCAAATAAATTAAAGGCGAACGTCATATAAATTTTTTTTATTAATCTGCAGTTTTCAAGCCTCGTTGGAGTTTTGTTGTACTACTTTTAAAATGATTCCCAGATTTTATTCCCTATAATTTTTTTAATCACCTCACTGCCGTCCAAAAAGATCCACTTGTTGATGAATAATATTTGGAAAAAGTAATACTCACATTCGATAAATAATACGTGCACAGTGCACACTACTTGATAATTTCAAAGACACCGTCACTGTTCACTGCACAGACTTTGATTGTAATATAATGTGAACCAGCTGGTTTATTTAAAAATGATATTTTTATGTTAATTAATATGAATTAGCGAGATGGACTTGACTCATGCACCTGACTCGTTCAAGTCTGAGAGTTTGACTGTGGCCCCAATCCAAATCTTCTTCCCAGTATCATTCCGAAACCCCAACCACAACAACCCAAAAGAAGATGGCATAATCATGCTTATTATGAAACCTCATGATTTCAAACCACCTCATCAACAATCGCCATCACCCGGCTTTCCAATATAATTCCCCGATAATTTTAATTATGAATATCAAAAATCTTTGTGTACAAAAAGTCTGACGGCAAAATCAACTGTAATTAGGTATTTTTTACGCTACATAAACGCCGTCTAAAATATTTTAATATGCGGCGTATACTTGGCGCAATTTCTTTTCAGTCACAGTTTCCGTAGATTGATGTCCATTATCATAAGATAATTGGAAGCGTTTTAATAAATCACGTATATCTTAATGATGAATCATGATCAAGGTTTTACGCTTAATTTAATCAATTAATCATAATTCGACGAGCATTAAATGTGCGGTGGATTTTCCTATGCCGTAGTATACAGAGCGCGGAATCCTTCGAGGCCAGATTCAAAAACTTGCAAGTTGTGTGCGGTCATTCTGTCAATGCATTTCTCTCAGGCTGGTGACGTTGTTGATTCACTGTTCACGTTTTCTCAAATCTTTTGTTCACATAGTTCGATTTTTAAGTAGAACACGAAACGACCTCATTTTTTAACATTTTCATTGATTGTTTTTCTGGTGGGGATTATTATTTAAAAAAGTTCTTTGAAGGAAACCGAATTTTCCAA
Source organism: Harlomillsia oculata (assembly GCA_019776145.1). Taxonomy (NCBI): domain Eukaryota; kingdom Metazoa; phylum Arthropoda; class Collembola; order Entomobryomorpha; family Oncopoduridae; genus Harlomillsia; species Harlomillsia oculata. Next base: position 4,940 of record JABASF010003141.1, read on the forward strand.
AATGCCACTTTTAAAAGGTAGGACTTATTTGAAGTGTGAATTTAAGCGAATGATTAATAAAGTGTGTTTGATTTTTGAAATAATGGTTTTAATTTGATTATTTTGTGTGTGATGTTAATTGCAGTCAACGTCAAGTGGACAAAAGAGATGTACAAAGACATCGAATGTAACACTGATGATGATCCAGTTGTGTTCAAAGCTCAAGTTTTTGCTCTGACTGGGGTTGAAACGCATCGTCAAAAGGTGACTTGTGATATTTTGAATTTGTTATTCTAATAATTTCATTCAGTTTATTATTGGTAGTGAGGGATTTTGAAGAATTTTTAATTTTGTGGATACGGGTTGTGTCAGATCATGGTGAAAGGAAAGACACTCGGTGACGAAACATGGACAGGGTTTCCTGTCACTAACGGAATGACGGTTTTGATGATGGGATCTAAAGAGGAACAAATTCAAGCTGGCGCTGCTCCAGTGGAGAAAGTTAAATTCGTTGAAGATATGAACGAAGCTGAACTTGCTTCTGCGGTTAGTTACCAATTTGCTGCGTATTTTTACGCTTAGTCATTGTCTCAAGGAAATTAGGGTACTACGTTTCTCGTGAATTTATACAATTACAGCTGGATTTGCCTCTCGGACTTGCCAATTTGGGAAATACGTGTTATTTGAACGCTACGGTTCAGTGCTTGAAGACCGTGCCGGTGTTGACGCAATCACTTAAAAAGTTCACTGGGCACGTTTCTTCTTACACTTCTGGAGAATCCTCGTTGGCCATCACTGCAGCTCTACGTGACTTGTACACTTCGATGGACAAAGGTGTCAACCTTCCTCCGATCATTTTGTTGCAGGCACTTCATACAGCATTTCCCCGGTTTGCGGAACGTGGAGAACATGGAGTTTGGGCCCAGCAAGATGCAAATGAGTAAACAAGCGTTTTAAGTTCTCTATATCAGTTTTAACAAGGGTTTTTGATGGTTAGTCGATTGCTAATCCAAAAATTGGAATGGTTGATTAGGTGCTGGACGGAACTGGTAAGGATGCTCCAGCAAAAGCTCCAGGCTGAAGACGGTGCGAAATACAAATCAATGATCGATGAATTTTTTGGTGGACGATTGGCTGTGGAGTGGACATGCGATGACGATGAGAAGGAACCACCCACACAAACAGTAGAGGAATTCCTTCAACTGAGTTGCTTCATCACCCAAGATGTGAAATACATGCATTCAGGATTGTTGAGCAAATTGACTGAAAAAGTGACCAAGAATTCTCCGGGTTTGGGTCGTGATGCTGAGTACACGAAAACGTCTAAACTGGATCGTTTACCGGCTTATCTTACTGTTCAAATGGTTCGGTTTTTCTACAAAGATAGGGCTCAAGTTAATGCCAAGATTTTGAAGGATGTCAAGTTTCCCCTTTCCTTTGATGCATTTGATTTGTGTACCAAGAATCTTCAAGACAAATTGTTGCCTATGCGAAGCAAGTTCAAGGAACTGGAAGACGCTGAAACTGCTTCGAAGTTGACCCTGGCTAAGGGTAAAGAGGCGCCGCCAAAGAAAGCTGAAGATGACGATAAAAATACTACTCCTGTTTCTTACTGTTTTGAAGATGGTGAGTGACGTGTGACTTGACAACCTTTGTAATTAAATGAAATAGTGTTTTGTTCTTATTTGTACAGTACTGTTAAGTTGACTATTCACTGAATTTGACAGATCCAGGGTCCAATAATTGTGGAATGTATGAGCTTCAAGCAGTTTTGACTCATAAAGGTCGTTCATCGTCTTCTGGACATTACGTTGCTTGGGTCAAACACAAGGGAGACGTATGGCTTATGTGCGACGATGACAACGTGACAGCCGTCACTTCTGAAGATGTCTTGAAACTTTCTGGAGGTGGGGACTGGCATTGCGCTTATCTCCTTTTGTATGGACCTCGAGTGTTGCGTCTTCCGGAAGGGCAAAAGATGGAACCCGTTTTCTACAACACGCCGAGTTCACAGAGTGACGCAACACCAGCACCAGCAGTGGATGAGGACATGATTGTCGACTAAAGATTTCTGATTCCGTGCTTTCTTTCCGTAGATTTTAGTACTAAAAGAACTTTCTCTTTTTGACTACTTTTTGGCAAAATGGCATAACAAGACATGATCTTTGGTGAAAAAATTGTATGTACGTACGATTCTACTGTCTACTCGCTTAAACAATAGTTTTAAAAAATAAACTTTGAAATTTTATGTGTTATATATTGAATTCACTGTATTTCGACTATATAAATGCAATTATTCAGTTTAACATGATTAAATTCACACATATAAAACATTACATAATGGTAATTCTGCCTTCTGTTTCTTTCAATACTCTCCTCTTGGCATTGCCTTATCCGTCCCTTGATATTGTGCGTTCAATTGCATTGCGTATTGAACCTGTTGATACTCAAACTTTTTTTTTGAATAGTTGTATCGACAATAAATCCAATAAACACTAGTTACTCCGATATAAGTCCAAAACCCAAAACTAGTAGCACTTCTTACACGGCTGGTCAGTGCGAAATGTACAATTCCGGAGCCCATTCTGCGAAAACCAAAACTGCACGTTAGAACAGAACTACAAAATACAAAACTGCATAGTTCGTTTCAAAAGTAACAAAACCCACGATATTTACCCTGAAGATATTCCATAGAGAAAACTGTTTCGAAAACAAGGTATCTCAGCTACATTTGTCCCGAATAACACTAACCGATTCCGCTCTTCTACATTCCCATCGTCTATTTTGGGGAAGGATAGAAGCTCCGATTTGCCCTTGATTTCATCCGTCATCCTTACACAATTCTTTTTAAAAAATCAATTTTGTACACCAGTTTGAAAATGAAAGCAGAGTAAAACCAACTTGTCAGACTAGGAATCCTGTTGGAAAAAATAAAAAGTAAAAAAATTATTTTTACAAATCATTTTAGAATATAGCTGTAACTACCTGGTCGAATACCATTATGGTCAGCATTTTCTGAAGTATTTTTATAAAACAAAGAGTACCCTTTGGTGTCTTTGAGAGTAAAATTGTAAAATAAAAATGGTCACATGAATACTTTGATTGATTGATTGTGCTAACTTTTCACTCACTTCGTTCCCACGTTGGAAATGGAAATAATCTCACGAATTCTCCCGACGTTTGAATTCCAATGCAATGTGAGAACACGAGACTCCAAGTCTGCTACGTAAACGGAAGGGTTTCGAAATGTGTTAAAGTTCAATAATTACCATACACGTAAAGCGACAAAGGATTTTACAAATTGTGTAAATAAGTACAAATTACAAATTAGTTCCCAAGCTCCCATGTACAATTTAATATTTGCTTCAATTAAAATACAAAATAAAACTTAGAAATGAATGGCTCTGAACACGCACGAAACCCTGGATTTTTGGGGGAATCCTCCTGTGCTGATGACTAATTGTTGTGGGGCATTTGAATCGCGACCAAAGTACTCTGCAACTGCACTTTTTTTGAGCTAAAGGAGTCTGTTCATCGTGTTGGTCCAGTCAGTCAACAAAATGATTTTGTACAGTGTAGAAACGACGACGGTGTCACTCACGTCAAAGTAAACAAACAACGACTTTACTACGTAAATACAATAATTTAAACCTTGTTTGCATGTGACACACAGGACAGAAACAAATCCCTCATCTCGTCACATCGTCGTCACGCTCGCCGTGGCCGTCTCGTCTCTTCGATTTGGTTATCGATTTTTGAAAAAAGTGTTTGATTTTCAGTGCGTCGTATATTTTCGAGCTAATTTTAAGGAAAGTTGCGTCTTTATTTCAGGTATGTGAATAAATCAAAAACGCCGTTCCCGTTTTCAATATTGTGGTACTTCAAATTCAAAAATAATTAATTCCTTTTAAAATTATGATTTTCAGATTACGTATCGGTGTTGCTTGAACGGATGTCGTTGTAACGAGGATTTCAATGGCCTGTCAGCTATGTTCAACACGGCGACTTTGTGGCATTTTAATTTTTTATACTGTGTTTCTGAATATTTTGAATCATGATGGTGTCGAAGGTCATCCCATTGATGAGGGTAAGTCGCGTCACGTGTCATGTCACGTTCAAATCCTTCATAAACGTTACTTCATATGATCATACTTTCGTATGCTGTCCATTAACAGATGCCGACGACGACGACAACAACGGGAACGGGAATACTAATGCAACGGCAGATAATAGCGTGGCCATAATTGTGTTTTCGTCAGGGTTGTTGATTTCTTTTGTGGCAGTTGTGCTGGTTTGTATGGGAGGATGCTGCCGTGTCAATGTAAAGTTTTATTTGACATTTGCCTAATAAATCCTACTTTACTGAGGTTAATGAACACGAGCAATTAAACATTTTGATTATATTCCTTTTGTATGTAGTGGTTCGGTCGACGACGTCTGGAAATCCCTGCTGGGTTTGCAAACCCAGTTGCAACAGGGGACAGTTCCATGATGATTCCCATATCAGAAATTGATGTTCGGACTTTGGAAGTGGATCCAATTGTTTTCGAACCGTTGCCTACACTTGATACCTTGAGTCCGTCTTCGTACAGTAAATATAGTAATAATGGGGATGCGCGGTACAGGTAGTTCTGGTTCAGTTCGGTCGTCTGTTGATAAGAGAATAGCTGTACCTTTCACTGCGGATGACTCCAATGTTTATGCACATGATTGGTTTGGTAAGTTTCTAACTTTCGTATACTGATTCTTATCAGTTCAGCTCTGCTCACTGCCAGTAGCAGATAGCACGTCATTCTATTTTATATGGATGTGTGATTGACCTTTTGTTGTTTGCTTTTCATTCGCAGTTCCTGGAGTAGAAATCGAACTCGTAAATAATACTTCATCTTCCAAACCAACAAAGCTGACGTTCTTCCGTACTTTTCTGTCTCTTTCTTTCTCTGAAGACAATTTACCAAGTTGTTCCCATTTCGATTCAAATTCATCTCGTGATGTTATTGGAGACAATTGCAATTCACTATGAATCGTTCGAAGGTTTTCGACGACTGCAGAAATACTAGGTCGTTTATCCGGAACTGGATTCCAACAAGACACCATCACTGCATACAGCTTTTCCTTTAGGCTCAAGCAAGGCATTGTGGGTTGTCCAGGAACAAAATTTCTGTCCACAATAACGCGAGAGATGACTTCATCATCACTAAGTTCGAAATACGGCAATTTTCCAAATTCACAGATTTCCCATAATAGGATTCCAAATGTCCACACATTGGATGCTTTGGAAATCTATTTGAAACAATATACATTACCAAAATGAAAATAATAATTTCGTAAATCGTTATCCAAAAATGCGTGGTGATTAATTAGTGCTGGATTATACCTTGAGAGTTTGGATAGTATTGATCGTACAGTGCAAAGTCTCCGGAGCTGTCCATCTCAATGGAATAGCAATGTTTGCACTCCAATAGTAATCATCCCTAAAGGTTTGAGTTGCTAGACCATAATCCCCTATGAGTATGCGACCTTCACTTCCAACTTGACAATTACGCGCAGCTAAGTCCGTATGAATGAAATCGGCATATGTCATCCATTCCAACCCTTTGGCCACATCTGCAAACAGAATTTGTTATAAGGTTAGAAAAAATCTAACGCAATCCATAGTAATCGACGGAGTATAGAACGCAATAACTTGCCTAGGGCCATTCGAACAACTGCTCCTTGGGTATTGAGCATTTCAGCTCGAGTGACATTCGCAATCAGATATGACTTCAAGTCTCCTTGAGGACAAGACTCCATGATAAGCAAAAAAGGTAGAGTCTCAATGGAATGACCCAAAAGTTTAAGGATATTTCCATGATTTGAGTCCCGGTAAACTCTACACTCATCCAAAAATCTCATTTGTTCCACACCATTAGCATCCTCTCGTAGCACTTTAACCAAGACACGTATCTTCCGAGCAAAAGGGACGATGTCACGGGCCTCACCATCAATGACCTTCAAATAATCAAAAACGCTTAGTTCGTAGAAGCTGTCAATGGCCTTCACACTATCATACAATATACAACGACACAGTATTGTTAAAAAATGAAGCACAAGATATGAAAAGCGTCATTACTTGACCAAACCACCCCTTGCCAACTTCCTTAAGATACTCGAGATTTCCACGTGGAAAATTTCTATACGGCTCATCTAATAGCAAACAACAAAAGGTCAATCAGACATCCATATAAAATAGAATGACCTGCTATCTGCTACTGGCAGTGAGCAGAGCTGAACTGATAAGAATCAGTATATGAAAGTTAGAAACGTACCAAACCAATCATGTGCATAAACATTGGAGTCATCCGCAGTGAAAGGTACAGCTATTCTCTTATCAACAGACGACCGAACTGAGCCAGAACTACCTGAACGCGCATCCCCATTATTACTATATTTACTGTACGAAGACGGACTCAAGGTATCAAGTGTAGGCAACGGTTCGAAAACAATTGGATCCACTTCCAAAGTCC
>JABASF010003142.1:0-11420 GCA_019776145.1 Harlomillsia oculata
AAAATAGTTCCAATTTTGTTGATTGTTGAAAAGTAATCGGGTAAATTCGGCATTCCTTCGTTTATTAATTGTTATTTAATTTGGTCAATAATTATGAATTGATTTGAACGTGAGGAACATTTTTTACGTTAATTTGATAGTATAATTTTGACAGTGGTGTGGTACAGAGAGAAAATGAATAATAATATGGCGTCTTTGGTCGCCGCAATGGTCAGTGGTTTTTATAAGAGTTGAACTTTGTACAATTTGACGCAGCAAAATTGCAAAAAAATATTGACTTTGCCTAGGAATTATTTACGTATTGTATTATTATTAGATTTAAGAAAACGACACTGAATTACAATTACTATGGCGAATTTCCTGTTCAAACGATCAGATCTGCTTGGATCTGAAAATCTGAATGGTAACTAATGTTTAATTCCATTTCCATCGTTTGTCACAGAAATGAAACAGAGGATCAAAATGAAAAGACGTCGGAAGCAGACGTTTTCGCGTCGGTGCAAACAATGAACAAACTGTTTAACAAATTAATTGTGATTTGTGATGGTTAATTGAAAGTTGTGAATGAGGTTTTAGAGTGATTTTGGACAATATAGTATTTCCTTGTCTGAAAGTGATGTGACTCATCTGACGGACGAGTTACAAAACGAAAGGGAGACTCCGTTGTTGCACCTTTGGAAGTATGCATGTTCATTGTACTACTATAGACTACTATAAAATCAGAGCAGCGACGGAGTTTAATAGCGAGATTAATATAATATTATTATTGCAATTAGTATATATATTATTACATTATTGTTACTGTTATTGTTATTGAAAAGGTAGCTTACAGATTACAGACATTATTTGAATTGAATGTATATTCGACTATACTGAGAAAATAAACAGAACATGAAATAATGAACGTGATACTTGTGTGAGTTTGACAATTTCTTAATCGTTCACAATTTACAGCAGAGCAGGAAAGGGAAAGCAGGGCAGGATATTAGATTTTAGACACACACATCACACATGGTGACATTCTTTACAGGTACACTTTCTTCAAACGTCGTGACAAATCGTGAGCCATTTTGGTCCATTCGTGATCTGGTCCCAAGTCCCTGACAAGTAATGCAATGACGTGATGAGCTGTAAATTTAATCGCAATACTGGATTTAATTGGTAATTCAGCTTTCAATTTCTTTTCCGCTCCATGTGTGTAAATCCAAGAACACATAAAGTTAATGTCAACGGTGAATTCAGGGAGCGTGCACCGCTCGTATTCGTACATCCACAGAATGAATGATGCCCACGTGAAGTACCAATTGAAGTCTATGCCGATGTCATCCTCAGTCGAAAGGATTTCAATGCACTTTGCCAACCTTTCCTTGTCCTTTTGAACCCTTTGAATGATGTTAATCATGTTATGCCAATAACATGAGGATTCTGGGGACGCGCATTCTCGATAACGGTTCTTTTGAACGAAATCATTCCACACTTTTGCAAACTGTAAGACGGATTTAAAGTTTCTGAAGATGTCATAATGATTGAAACTAGAGTTTTTAACATTACTTTTGAAAGTCATGTACTTTTTCAGTGCATCATCGTGCTTTCTGCAAAAACCTAACAAATTCAGCCTCGCGTGCTTTTCACTAAGTATTTGACAGTAAGCGTAAGCACATCTCAAAGCCGTGTGCTTCGCCAGCATAGTTGACATGTTCCGCTTGTCGAATATGGGATCATGTGTCATGGAAGACAAAGTGACATTTTGAATCTTAGCAAACTCGTTTTCGTAAAACATTAAATCTTCCAACCATCTCTGTCGCAGTTTATCAATTTGCAGTAAGATTTCACTTATACTACTCCCGACTTCTACACATGATGATAAAATATTCAACCGCTCAACTTTCTCTTGTAAGGTGGAATTCGTCATGAAGTTGTCGCAAAAGTAAATAACGCGTGTCCAATCATTGAAACTTGAAGGGTCATCCAGTGACTCTTCGTGACATTCGTGAGTGACAGTTGGGATTGGGAGTTGAGCCAGCAGCTTCGTCCACTCGTGATCAGGACCGCATTTATGTTGCAATCTAAGCGCTACGACATCTTTGACAGAAGAAAGTGCTTCAACATTAAGCAATAACATTGATTCTAAAAATCCACACGGAGCCTTGAACTTGTTCTGAAGAACTTGAACGATAAGCCAAACGGTAAAGTGAGCGAAGGCGTACCCTTTGGCTTTCTCAGGAATGTAGTACCAGAAGAACTGTTTCATGGACGAATGTCTATTTTCGAACCATTGAGTGCAGAAAATAGTGAGAATGGAAGCGTGGACGAAGTCTTGGATTTCCCAGACTGCCTTTGATTTTAGGGTCTCCAGATTCTCCAGGATTCCAGCAACGCTCTTTCCGACCGTGAGCCTTAGCGCGTCAAAGATGTTGTCCGATACGATGGACACGGATTTCAAAACATTGTTCGCGAAACCACAGTATGCCAATGCGTTGCTGTGACACCAACGTTCGTCGCCTTTCGTCAGCTTGTTCAATTCCGCGAGGATTTCCGTCTTGTCAAAGCAACGAAAGAACGCCTCATTCAGCTCGCTCACATTCCGCGACTCAAACACAGTCACGAGTTTCGAAAACTGGTCCCTTAGCTCGTCGTGTTCCGAGTTCAGAGTGCACACGTGCAAGTCCTGCACTTCTGCTGTTTTGTCACCCTTCGGTAAATACTTGTGATAGAGTTGCAAGAGAATTTCTGCTGCCACCTTCGCTTTAAATGTAACAGAGTCATTGGCATGAATTATAATACGGTTTTGTGACATTTGTTGCACCAATTCCTTCACTTGAGCTCCCTTGATCCCTGCTTTCGCATGCATTTTGCTCAACACGTGAATGGACTGAGACAAAGACACTGAGGTAATCCGAGCCACAATTCGTTTGAGTGTGTGCATTTGCTCTCCAGGAGATAGAATCCCAATGAACGCTTCTTGAACTAATCGATGAATCGTAATTACTTTCCCTGACACGTTAATCAGGCTATAAGTCATCAGCGTCTTCAAATCGTCTTCCAAGTGCTTCTCAAATCCTAGTTTATGAAGGACGTCGCAGTAAACTCCATTTGGGCTCAGATAAGCCAAAACAGACAAAATTTTAAACGGACCACAAATTCCTTTTTTTAAAAACGTGTTCACGAATGAATTTCTGCGCGAGCCCTGCATCTGCAAATACTTTATTTTTTCAAATGAGCGCTCCCATGTTTTTTTCAAAAGGCATGATGCGTTCGTGTTGTGCTTCGTTGAAATCGACTGAATGTACTTTTCCAAATCAAAATTTAATTTGGACGATTCCTGTTTGATGTAGGCAGACGCGATGGACAACCCTAGCGGTAAGCAACCGACAGCTACAGCTATTCTTAATGCTTCTTTCTTGTCTGTGATTCCAGAGTACTGAGACACGAATTCAACAGCGTCCTCCACTCCCAACACGCTGAGATCAGTCGTTTCGTAGGTGAAACTCAGATTGAATGGTTCCTTTGTGACGTCAAAAAGACACTGGTTCCTAGTTGTGAACAGTAGACAAGGCTTGTTTTTGAAAGGTGACAACAATTCGTACAATGACAAAATGTCGTTCAGCAATTGAGTGCTTTCTTCCACATTGTCGAAAATGATTAGAGACGCATTCGGCAAATTGCTTAAATGGTTCAAAAGCACTGAGATCTTATCCTTAATTTCTTCCGTCTTAAGCTCCAAATTCATGACTGCTCCCAACCTTTCCAAACTTGAACTGATGGCTTCGTTCGTTTCAGCTTGAATCCAAATGGCATTGGCATTGTGATTTTTGTACACACTGAAAGCAAACTGTCTGCACAATTCACTTTTACCCACACCGCCCATTCCTGAGTAGACTAGTAATGAATTCGATGACATGGAATTCCTTTTGAATTTCACCCAGTGTTTCTCCATCTTTTGAAGCTGCTCAAGACGTCCAACGAAGATTTCTTTGGGTTGCTGAATCTCAAACCAAATTCCTTGGTTTTGGAATTTGGTGTCGATACACTTCAAAAGTGTTTCTTCAAATTAGTATATGAGAAAGAATCAAATTAATCTGACCTCTATTAGATTATGGATTGTTAGATTATTTACGGATTACAAATTACCGGAAATGTGTGTGAATTGCCATTTTTTAAGAACTTGTGCAAGATGTTCCACAGACGCTTTCCTCCCCATGCTCTGTTTCCACATCTGAAGCAGTTTTACAAAAAACACAGCGAAGGAATCTGTCGATTTTTTGATATCCTCAAGGTCCGGCTCATGCTTGCTCAACCCCAGTTCGGGTAACAGAAGCGTCCATTTTTGACACAATTGTCCGTCGCTTCCCATGACACAAGCGATTGCGTTCAGTTCTATCGGTGTCAGTTCAAACACCTCGTCTGCTGAGAACAAGAACATTATAGTTTATTATAATTATGTACTTTGTAACAAACAAACTCAAATAATTATAGATTGAATAAAGTCAAGTTGATTGTGGTAAAGTGATAATTATTACCGGTGCTTGAAGAAAGTCGAAATGTCTCACTGAATACTGATTCTGTAATCGCCATAATTATTGACTTGCAACTAAAATCTTTGAATTGGATTTGAATGAATGGTTTATGAAATGGAACGGGGTGCGACTATACTTTTTGCTTTGGCATCCGTAAACCGCATGATTGGAAAACCAACTCAAACTAATCCAAATTCTAATCGTAATAAAATTGCTTTTCCTCATGAATATGCAAACGTTTGATTTGGTTGATGACTCACTTGTCATTTTGTCGGGTGCATCACCGCCGTTATCGTCTTTCCATATTCTCATACTAAACCTATGATTTAAAAGACAACCAAGCTTTTTCTTATTGAAGTCATAATTCATAATAAACAAGTTTTCTTGTACTTCTGCACGTGCAGTCGACGGATGTGGCATTAATTTCCGACATGTGGAATGATTCTTTCCAATTGCCAATGCGTCGTTGCTTACAGTACTAATAACATCATTTGTTATTGCATCATCACTTCATCACTTGAAATTGCTTCGCTGGACATCACATGAATGGACTTTTTCTGCTATCCTACAGTACAAAAAGTTCAAGACTCCAGAGTTCAGTAATTAAGGAACGCATCCTAATTATAGATAATCCTTTGTGGAACTTGTGACTGAATGCCGTGCAAATAAATTAAATCTGATATGCTTTAATTCATTTCCAAATATTGACAGTTTCATATTCCTAAATTCCGGGCGAATTCCAATTCCTAAAGACACTAAAGAGCCTTCTTGCCTAGCTGAATCTAAAATGATATAAACTCATAACCGAAATGTCAAATGTCACAAATGTGTTCCACGATGTGTTCCAGGTAGCCGTCAACACTGGAGCGACAGTCGGTCGTGATCGCAAGTTAATGAGTTTATCAGTTCAACATCTGCGTCAAAATGCTAAGAGGATTGGAAAATGAGAGTGGAATAGCAATATTGCAGAAATAATTAGATTCTTGGGAAATGACACGGGCTTGGCACATGACAAAAGGCGAAAAGGCCTTCTTACCCTCTTTTGTGCTCATGTACATTTGCATTGTCGTTTGTTCATATGTGAGTAGTGTGAGAATGACGAAAATGCGAACATACTGAAGCTGCTGATCCGCCAAACATAGTGACGAGTTGACAATTTTCACGCGCTGTCAACATGCTGTCCACAGCAGAACCATAGCTGTTCATGTGCAGACTGTTGTAATCAGATTCAACAATGGATGATTTGACAAAAAGGATGAATGAACTAAAGTTGAACAGTTGAACTGCAGACACACTTTGTAATTTGAAATCTTCAGTAATGACTCAAAGCTCAAAGGAGCTTTCTCTATAGGTATATATAGTCCCATTTCTTAATACAGATTGTACAGATTTGGTTCATTTTCATGCACATTAGCAAACGAGCATTAAAAGGGAGATAACCCGAAGGTTTAGTGAACCTTTCTGCATTGCATTCCATTCCAGTGCAATGGATTCATTCAGATAAAATGCGGTGTAAGCATTTGTTCATTGTGCATTTTAACAGAATTACATTTTGTATTATCTTGACCTCTAATTTTAGATTGATACAAAAAAGACGACACACGGACAGTCAATGCGTGCAGCGCAGTTCATTTCATCTTTCATGTCATCTCATTCCTTCCGACAGCTCTCAGACACACAGTCACTTCTTTCAACAAGAAGATGACCTTTGGAACTGGAGTAAATGCTGCAACGTACTACTTGTAATTTGTCACTCATTGACACATGGACTGGACGCTTGGAATCTGGTGAGAAATCTGCTACAAAAAAAAGTTGACCTTGTGTTACTTTTGTTTTGTAACGTTGAAACAAAAATGACGCAGTAGAGTTCAATGTTTACTTTGCATGTAGGGACAAAAACTGTCGACGAGTCAATCAGTGAGTCCAGTCACAGGTAAAAACGACAAGCCAACATTATCAGTCACATTACATTAATGACGACAACTGGTACGAAAACAAGACTCCAGACTTTTGCACACAGCACAGTTGTTGATGGGTTGGGGCAAAGTGCATCACACACGCGTCTGACACTTTGCTATCGAATCCTCATCGTCGTTCTTTTGATTGAAATCGACAGATTGTGAGTTTGTGAGCAGAACAGTTGTTGCTTTTAATAGGCTTGTGACTTAAATGCTGTTTCTGCTCTTTCGCCATGTGAACCCCGATTTCTACTCTATTTATTGGTTGTCAACGTACCCTTGACAAGGATGAAATGAATACCGGGAGAATACAATGCCGGGTATTCGGTTCACTTTTGGAAGTGGAAAATGGAATGCTGTAAGGAAACAAAAACGCTATTTAAAGGAATGAAATGCTCCAAGTTGACTGAAGCTGGACTGACTGTACAGTGAATATAACCGAAAGGAAATGTCAAGTCACCCTTTTTACCCGGATTAGGTTCCAAGTTTCGGGCCTTGAAAGACTAGTCCTGCGCTAAATTATTGATTGTACAAGAGTGTGCTGAAGGAAGATGCTGGCCTGGTCTTTTTCCTAATAGGAGAATCGTCGTCTCCTACCCGAGTTTCGTGTGTAGGGAATGAGAACGCAGCGCAAGCCTCGTCTAACGTTCAGTTCTGTCTTACCTTCCACACTGAGTGCACGCATCCTTTCCCGAACGAAACTGTGACACTTTCCCCGTATATAACTTACTAGTACCAACACCAACTCACATCTGCCTTTTCACAGCGTCGCATCTGTGAACAAAGTCCAGGTCCCTCCAGCCTGACGCGTAGCATAGTTATAAGCATTTTAAAATCACTTCTTTTCCAAAAACGTCTGCTCTCCAGGCTTCCCGAAAAACCCGAACGACTCCAGTGAATGTTAGTCCTGGTATAGACAAAAAAGTAGTCCCGGTACCCGAAAAGAAAACCAAACTGCACTGCTAGCGAAACATACTACGCTTCGAGATTTGTTCCCGGGTGAATTCTTCCTTGTGTCGTGTGTTTTCTTGCTTATCGGCATCCGAAATACCACGTAGACAGTTTCTATTTCCATTCCATTTCCATTTAAGACACCAACTTCCTTGTTGAGTCTTCCTGTACGAGTGCTTCTTGTATTGCAGCTGTCTGTAGGAAAACGAAACTAGTGTGAATCCATTCTCAAGTTGATATAGCACGTTAGTACAAACTACTCACAGACAGCATGTGGAAACTTTTTTTGTAGGAATAGTAGTCGAAAGTCGAAGCGTAGAATGCCTTTCCTTTACCGATGACACCTTTCCATTGAGGCTTATAGTTGGGCTGACTGATAAGACTTATTCACGTTAATCCAAAAAAGTGCGTCTCATCTCCTCCTGTTGTTTGTTGTTGTTTTCACGGTCTGAGCACGTGCAAATAAAGCCTTCAAAAAGCTAAACCAGCCTTTTTTATACTATTTAATACGGTACAACGTACAACCAACACGCAACCAGGGACAGACGACTTTCCAGTACAGGTAGCACATGTTTGTTTTTTTTGAAATCCAGCATTATATTTTTGCTGACACTGCAAATGCATTGTGGGAATTCGAAACCGGAACTGTGGAAGAGCCAAGATTGGGGCAAAGGAAGACACAAACCTCAGTTTTTGTTTTGATTGTGCTATTTTTGCAGAGATCTTTAAGCGTTGGGTAGACGTACATAGAATCCGTTTGTGTTTACTTTGCGCGTGTAAGCTGAGATTTTTCTCACAGAGTCACATTGCTCCTGTGACTGAGAGTGGACGGAGACTTAGAAGAGATTCTTATTTTTGAGTGTGCAGAGTGCAGAAGAGTGCCAGCGGATCGGGACTCCTGGAGTGGGTGGATCCACTGGTAGAATTATGGGACTAGACGAGAATGTCGGGCAAAACACCGAGACTGAGGACGACTTGCTCAGCCTTAATTCTTCAAAGGACTGGAGTAATAGTAGCGGAGCACAGGGAAATGCAAGTGTCCGTTCCGTTGCTGGAGAAGATGTGACGGGCAATAAAGCGTCTGCTGAAATGGAATCCGCTCCATGGGATGCTCCCGGCAAGACCGGCTTGTATGACCCGGCGTTGGAAAGAGAAGCTTGCGGCGTTGGATTCATTGTTAGCATCGATGGCATCCCGTCACACAAGGTGTGTCCAGTTATTTTTATGTCCTTTTCTACTTATGCTTTCACAGTTCACACTGAATGTCAAAATGCCAACGACACGGGAAATCAAAGTCGGTTTCGTGGAATGAGCATCACTTTTCCGCACATTCTAACTTTTCTAATCATATTATTTTTGACTTAAATTCTATCCTCGTTTTGTATCAAGTTCAAACAATTTCCCTAGAGGAAAAACCGCAGAGGTCTCCGCGGTTTCTCGTTTCGTTGTCGTATAAAAAAACCACTTGTCAATTTGTATTCTATTTTCCACGTCTCGCAGTCCCATTGCATGCTCCATATGAAAAATGCATGAGAAACCCAATTGGACTAGACAAGCATCAAAATTCTAGTATAATTTGTTATTCCAAAGGTCATTGGGGCATAAAAGTTGTTGAAATGTTGTTAGCGTGCCGTATCTGTTGTGAACAGATCGGAACGGAACTTATAGTGCTATCATTATTATAACATGACTGAAGTAGTGCAGCTGTCTCAATGTACCTATACGGCAAAATTGGAGAATTTCCGCCGCAGTGCAATCAATTCTTCGAGATAAACGTACCTTTTGACCTTAGCAATATTATCGTCCTTGCACTAGACAAGGAGGAACCGCTTGGCGACAACCTGCTCCCAACTTTTCCTTTTTTTGTCATTTTTGCGCTTTTCTTTGCTTAATTTCTGGCATATTTCGTATTATAGTGTTTTAGACCATCCTTAAGGAATCTACAGTGCATTTAAGGTAAATGAGCCGTAGCCGTGGGTTAAATTAGCCTGTGGATGTACAGTGTGTACTCTTTGATCTCTTTTAGAGAGGAACATTAATGATTTCTCGTTAACTTGGTGTAATTCCCAAATGACCTCATTAGAGGACAGAGGAGCACGGGTTTGTGTGCTCATTAACTTGTCAATAAATTAAATTAGTCCTACTGTTACATGGAAAAGTTTGATTGTTGCGTTGACATTGTTTGTGTTTATTTGTACTTTGAGTGTTTACAATTCACATGACTCAACAACGGGTTCCTTTCCTATGAATGGTCATTCTGATTGTCCTACATTGCATTTGAGTCCCAATCCTGACATTTTTGAATGAATGACATGCATTTGCTCGCTTTTGAAGGTTTTCCTGGTTTCATCAGGTCAATGACAGGAACGTCTTCACTCTACGCACTGTGAGACAAGGGAAAATCAACCGGCCGGTTTTTTCGGGGTTGCTCTCCTAAGTCTGCTGGCCATTTTCCAATAATCGTAGTGGCGAATTGCCGAATAGTGAATGTATAAATGTCTAAAAATGTACGCACCGCACGTCAACGTGCTAGTCAATGTTGTTTAGCTCAGCACTTCGGGTTCTAAGGTTCCAGTCTACAGTCTACAACCTTCGCAACCTTTTCGCAATGTTGCATCTTTCTTTTCTTTTCTTTTCTTTCCATTCTTTCAATGAAAACGATGAATGACAAGTTGCCATGTTTCAGCTCCAGTCACGCGACTGACTGATGAAAGACAGTCATAAGGGCCACAGGCCACACACAGCAATTGAAATTGCACCTGTACCAACTGTTTAATTTATTAAATGAGCTTGAACTTAAAGTTGTTCGGTATTATTGTAATATGATTGCAGATCTTGCGAGATTCGGAGACATTGGCCTCTCGGATGGTTCACCGTGGAGCTTGCTCATGTGACAATGACACTGGGGACGGCGCAGGGGTCATGTCTGCCATTCCACATGAATTCTACGACAAGATCCTCAAGTAATGACAATGTTTCCGTTGAATTTTGACATTTCAAGCCTATCACACCTACAAAATGCATTTCTCACTTAACCCCTGTCGCCGTTTTTTATGACGCTTTGCAAGTTTGCACTCAGAGGAAAGATATTTTGTTTGAGTTTGCATTTGCACTTGGTATCCGAATCAATGTTTGAAGAGAAACGAAAGCTAATGACAATTTATAGGTCTTGGCAAACAAGGCAAAATTGCATTAATAAATGGTTCGTCGCGTCTCAAGTCTCGTCTCCTTCCAACCTCACCTTTTACTACGAAATTGATTCAATTATTATGATTTGATTAAATACGCAGAGAGCAGCAAAATGTGACGTTGCCGCCTCTGGGACGCTACGCTACTGGAATTTTCTTCATGGACAAGTCTCGCCACGAAGAAAGCGAAGGTTTGTTTGCTGCAATGGCACTGGAATGCGAACTCAAGGTAAAAGTTAACGTTGAAAAAAAGAAACATTCTAACTTCAAACTAAAAATTGTACTTTATTTATTATTTGTTGAAAATCAAAATTTTTATGGACGCTGTCATTCATAAAACATTGCAAATGTGACGTCACTGTCACTGCAGTCTGCAGGTTAGTTTTTTGTTGACACAAGCACAGTGTGGCAAAACATTACAGTCCGAGGGGTTTCTTGTAGTAAGACAATCGATATTTGAGCCTTCTGAATGAGCTCCTGTGTCTTATGTGAGGCCTGGCAAAACCTTCGACCGCTGCTTTGTGCTGCACTTTGTATTAGTATGATCCGTTGCCAAAATGTGTTGGGGAGGTGGTAGCCAACTTTCACTTTGTAGAACCGGAACTGGGTCACAGTCAGATGCATTGAGCGGAGCATCAAAAACGGTTTCGCTATTGGCAGGTTTTCTCCTGGAGAACGGTCGAACATTTGATAACGTTTTCTCTATTTTCGGATATTTGTGCAAAAATCTATGCTGTAGGCGGATAAGAGAAATGATCTTGGAAAGGGAGAGAATACATTGCGTAGAATAGATAGTACGTGCTTGA
>JABASF010003143.1:0-11409 GCA_019776145.1 Harlomillsia oculata
GATGCTTGTTGGGTTAATGCGAGATGTTGAACTTGTCAGCTGTTTCGTTCACTGATGCGGTGATTAATGTGCTGAGTGGTTTGCGTTTGGCGTCAGTGACAGCAACTAGCTTATTATATCGACGAATTTGTTTAAAAAACCGTTTGGTCTGTTTGGTCATTAAAACTAATAAGTTTGGTAAGGTTCTTTAATTTATTGGCAATCTTTTTTATTTCCGGTTTCACTGGCAAACTGACTTTAGTTTATCGTCGACAACTTTGGAACGTGTTATAATAATTATAAAGTATTTTTGAATATGTTTAGTTCAATTAGTGAAAGTGACAACTCTCAAATGGCATCCAGTTCTGATAAGGTCTGTCGAATTACTGTACAACAATGTTTGAAAGCAACCCTGCGTTTTCAAACGGATGACCCTTCAGTAGATATTAATCAGGGAATGGTTATCTTTGTATGCTTCCTCGATGGCATCGCGCTCGATAATGTGAAAATAATTGGTTAGTACTCTTTATTAGGTTATATGTTAACATTTTAAGTCGAGGGAAAGTACAGATTCATAATGGTATACAATACAATTATTATCTTATATTTGCAGTGAAATCCATTTTGAATGCAAAACTATGTGAAAAAGTAGAAGATGGTGGTCGAGAGTCCGTTTTGTCCTGCAAACAGGATATTTTGATAATTCCACAGGCGACGTTAGGGGGAAAGTTGAAAGGGAAAGCTGTTCAGTATCATGGAATAGTCGATAAGACGTTTGGGAGAGAGCTGTTTGATACCTTCGTGAATGAAGTGAACAATTTAGTCAAGCAAGACGTAGAAAGCAATGCAAATGTGAAAGCTGGGGTGTATGGCGCTAGACAGATTCTGTCAATGGAAACTAATGGACCCTTCACGCATATATTCGATTATTGATTGTGAATGAGTGAAAGATTAAATGAAAAGCATAGTATCATTGTATGTATTGTGATTTGTGATTTGTGAGAACTACACGTTTACCAATGATTTTTAAGGAACAGTGGATTTGTGGATGAAGCATTAAAGCAAATAAAGCTCGTTAACAATATTATCTCATCTTAGAAAGTGAAAGCACCGGAGTCTTCAGATAATATTATTATCCAATTATTATTTATTATTGGCCTTTAATTTGGACTAGGCTCATTCCCGAGGGGATTGAATGATCGAACATCAAAGTACCGGACGGACGACGAGTAAGAAGATTTGCACTTGAGAGTTGAGAATTGAGATTGAGAAATTGAGGTGCTTTTTCATCATTACAAACTTGCTTATTCATTTGTGATTTGTGATTCTTTACGAAGCGCTTCATCATTGTTTACGTTTACATACACATTACATTACACACCTCTTTAATCTTTAATTACCTTTGCAAGCTTGGCTATCATAATACAAGTCCTTTTCTACTCATCGGCGTTGATTGGATACGTTATTGTTTGATATAACATGACATGACCTATGACAAGGAACTGAACCGATTCAGTTATCCGTACCTGAAAACCTTGGAAAGGAATCTTGTAGTGTGCATATGCATAGCAGAGTCGCCATTTCTGCACGTGCAGTTTGCTCTAAAGTATAAAAGGCAAAATACTGTAATCATTGCCGTTGGACGTTATCGTTGAATGTAAATGTAATTGTAAATCCTGGTCACTACTTTAAATGTCGTCGGCTGGCTGGGGTACGTATGTATAACGAAAAGACGTAACGACTGACTAATATTAACAATCACGTTGTTTATTTTTGATCACATTTAGGTAACATGATGGCCCCTCGTCTTTTCCGTCGTTTTAATTGTCCGCCAGAACCTATCGAACCGTGTCTCCTATTGCAAGGGAGTTTGAATAGGATGCAGCCGAGAATCCGAAAATATTCTTCAGTTTCAGAAACTCGAATTACGAGGATGTTAAAGTCGGTGAAAGGAGTCCAGGAACCATCTCAAGTTAAACAGGCTGTTTCATTATCTAGATGGTGAGACTTATTGCAATTTGTACAGTCACAACTCACAAGCTCTTTTCTCAAGATCTCACTTGAATATATTGTATTCTTTTAGTGAAAGCTTACGAGGACGAGATTTGGTGGACGTATACAACTATACAACAGCGGAAATTCATTCAATTCTCTGGACAGCCTTGCATATTAAAAGCCGTCCGGTACTATTATGCTGGACAAAGTGTATTGTATTTGTATTTCTAATTACCGTGCTCATGTTCAATTCTTTTAATTTCTATTTATAGGATGAAGTAAAAGTATTATGTAGAAACCAAAATATATTTCTTTGCTACGATGACTTCCTGACGAAACTTGCAGTAGTTAATGGAGCGTCGAGTGTTGGTGCAAATGTTACATCAGTACCTTCGTCAGAAATGGAATTGAACAAGCACTTTGATATGGTGGGAAAGTAAGCAAACGATTGGACCATCTTATTATCTGTTTATAGGGAGTATTTGAACACTTACAGTAATGTTGACATAATTTACATGTAGAGCATTATCATCTGCTGCAGACATCGTATTGTTAGAATCTTCGAATTTTACAACTGAAACAGTGGACTCTTTCAGTGCTGGCTGTACAGTTCCTGTTATTAATTTACGTTCTCAGTTATTTGCTACTTTGTTCATTATGTCTGAACTATTGACGTTGTTCGAGCATTATGGTCTCTTGAAGCGATTATCTCTAACTTATATCGGTCCTCATGAAAATGCTTATCTGAACACCTATGCTGTTCTTCTTCCAAAAGTTGGAGTACATTTCCGTTTTTTGACGGACTCGGTAAGTAATAAAGAATAACTTACTAACTTATTAGTGTTATTAGTGTTGACACTAAAGCTTGAATGTTGAATGTAATAAATAAGGTAATAACTTTATAATTTATTTATAATATATACATAATTTCAATCTTTTAATAGGCGATGAACAGTGATGTTTGGTCAAAAGCTATTGAACTGGCTGCCAAAAACCAAACCAATTTTAATGAATGTACCTCATTAGAGGAAGCAGTCTATCGAGTTCATGCAGTCGCAAGCTCCTACCACAGTGACAGTGATCCTCGATTTATTTTAAATGTTAAGGTTAGAATCACGACGAATTCTTTGTTTCTTAATTCTTTTAAAATTCTTTTAAAATATAATGACAGACAACTGTAAGAAACATTTAACGAATTAACTTGTTTTTCATAGCATACTGAAGAAATGGATCTAAATTGGACAATATTGCATCACGATGTTCATAAAAAATCTTCCGTTCCTGCCGAATTACTGAAGTCAAATAAATCACTTATATGGAAAAGTATTGAAAACATGAAGTGGATTACAGCGGTATGTCAACTGTCAACTGATCAATAGTAGAGTAGTAGTTTACTACACTGAAACCCTTGTAAATAACTAACAATAAATCTGATGACTTTTGTAGGCCATTATTGCAATGTTCACGGATGGCTTCGAACCTTCGTCACCTTGTCCTTCATTCGACGGCCCTTCTTACGAATAAGGAATAAAGTGAATAAACGTAGTATACACATACACTTTATTTTAAATTCTTTACTAGTCATTGTGCGTATTGTGATTTAATTTTTAAATATTACTCAATTACCAGTAAATTATAAACGTAAATTAAAACTTCATTTATTTTATGATAAAAGTGATTGCTACTAAATCAAAAATGATATTATAAACTTGATTCATATTCATTAAGATGCCATTAACATGCTGAAACATGAAACATGCCATGCCAGTCATCAAGTCATCACCGTTCCATCGTTCCATGAACGCTATGCTTACTGCGTACTGCACCTAAAATCTGTGCTCGCACAAGCTCAAGTCCGCTTTAAATAGTACAACGTGCAAGCAGAGAATAGTCCACCACGAGTCCACGAGACACCGCGAAACAGAGCAACGGCAACACAGTGTGCTTTAACATTTTGTAACGTAAACCATATTTTTAACAGTTTAAAAACTAACCATTTCGTTAAATAAAGTTGAGTGATCACTTTCCACTTTACAGAGAAAAGTTTCGTGTCAGGTGAAAATACAAAATACTACAGATTATTTTAGTATTCTTGGTTTTTACAATTCTACGGCAAAATGGTGAAAAAATTCTTAAGTAAGTGTAAAATATTTACAGCTCGATTTAGTTCATTGAATGAACTTTATTCTTTAAAGTTATTATTAGCGGTCTATTATTTCTTATTTATTATTATTATTATTTCTTCTTTCGGAACCTATTAAACAAGGATGGCTTTTTAATGTATTAATATAGAGAAACAATCTAAGCGGATGCCCGCTAAGAAGAGGTATAAGATCGAGAAGAAAGTGAAAGATCATAATCGTAAAATCAAAAAAATGTGCAAAAATCAAAAGACCAAGGGAAAGAAGAATAAACTCATCATTGTTCCTGGAGATTGTCCATTCAAAAAGACGATTTTGGAAGAGGCAATTTCTATGAAACAGACTTTACAGAAGGAAAAACTGGCCAGGAGAGAAGAAATTAAAGCCAAAAGGAAAGCCAAGAAGGATAACATTTTGATGGAAAAAAGGGGGATAACGCCTCCTGGAGCTGCGTCGAAACCGGCAACGACGCTTGAAGAACTTATGAAAAAAGCTGAGGACAGGGGCTATGTTTTTGAAAAAGTACAACAGCAAAAGAATCAACGAGATCCGAGCTTGAAAGCGTTTTATCGAGAATTTCAACAGGTATTCATTGAATTGGGTGAACATTTAGTATTTATTCGTACTAATCAAGGTTCACTAATTTTTCCGTTTTTCATTTTATTTTATTGGTGATAGGTTATTTCCGATTCTGACGTTATTATTCAAGTTTTGGATTCTCGGGACCCATTAGGAACCCGAAGTTCCGAGGCAGAAGAAGCTGTTCGTAGTCACTCTGATAAGAAGCTACTGTTTGTACTGAATAAGTGTGATTTGGTACCTGTTGAGAATTTGCAAAACTGGATTACCTACTTGCGACAAACGTAATGATTAGAACTAATTTGTAAATATGATATAATATATATGTAAACTGAAACCTGTATCACAACAGGTTATAGAGTGTTCAATTTGGTTTCACAGAGAATCGTGCGTTGTGTTACCGTTCAAGGCTAACACACAAAAGCAGAAGGACCGTCTGGGTTCTGTCGCTAGTATGGATGCGGCTAAAGGCTCCTCAATTAATACAAAGAAAAGTGTCGGAGTTTCTGATCTAATGGGTTTGCTAGGAACCTGGGCCAGAGGATCGGCCGGTGGACTCACCATTGGAGTCGTGGGTATGCCAAATGTTGGGAAGAGTTCGTTGATTAATTCTTTGAAAAGATCCAGAGCATGCAATGTTGGTGCTAAACCAGGTGTGACTAGGTAATAAGATCAGTCCTTCCATGAAATGAATTAATAATATCTATCAGATGTAAAAAATATCAATACATTTTTACAATCGTATTGATGTTTCATAGGTCGTGCCAGATTGTTAGCCTGGACAAAAACCTAAAGTTGATTGATTCACCCGGAGTTTGTTTCTCCAAGGAAAAAGGAAGTGAAGCAATGACTGTTGAAACTATATTGACTCGCGTTCCTCACTCTGTTCTCATGGCTCAATATGGAATTTCTGATTTCAAAGATATTGAAGAGTTTTTGGCTAAAATTGCACTTAAACTGGGTCAAATTAAGAAGGGAGGGGTGCCTAACCAGTCTGCTGCTGAACAGAAGATAATTCATGATTGGCACACGTAAGATACAGTAGTTATTACAATTACACTGTGAGCTATAATTATTTTGGAGTTGAGGATGTGAAATACGAAGGGTTGGATGTTTTCAATTTATAGGGGCTCGATTCGATTTTACACTGAACCACCCGAGCTTTCATCTACAACTACTTCCTCTGCTATCGTTTCGGATATGGGTGCCCCTTTCTCGTTGGACAATTTCTTAGCGAGTGCTAATGACGACGACGATGATGAAGATGATATGGATTTTTCTCATTTAACTCCCTGGGGGTATTTATTACTATCGGATGAAGAAAAAGAATTAGATGATGATGATGTAGAAATGGACGATGGGAACGATGACGACGTACGTCCAGGATCAAGTCGAAATGCAGGGCAAAAGAAAGTAACATTTGCCGTTCAACCTGAACCTGTTGGGAGAAACAAGAGACAGAAGGATGCTATGCACAAGGAAGAAAGGTCCACAGATGTTAAGAAAAAAATTGCGTGCATAGCGACTAAGAAAACGTTTTTGAAGAAAATACGCAAGGCAAAGAAGAAGTCAGCGAAGCATGCTAGTAAGTTGTCAGATATCATTGAAAACTTTTCGTTGGATATGTAAATACAACATTACTATATGATTTTAATAAAATTTCTGTATTAATATTATACATAAAGTCAATCATTTGTTGAAAATATGCATTCAATCTTCAATCATCTTCTTTTTGAAGCTTCTCCAGTTCTTCAAGTTCTTTCATCTCGTATACGTATGAAGTGACTTCGCCATCTAAGAATTCATTTTCTTCAGCAATTGCCATTTGCTCTTGTATACTACGTAAAGATGTTTCCTCCAACACGTGCTCCAAGCCCGTTTCAATATTTTCAGCTTGACGTATCATATCATCGAATTCTTCTTGAATATCTCTTTGAGCTGTTGGAAGTGGTGGTGCTTCCGCTAGCAATTTAGCAGCTAAAACGTCTTGAAATGCCAGGAATTCTTTGTACTCTTCTTTCAATCTTGCTTCATCCTTCATCTCTTCTTGTGTTCGTTCCAAGTCGGTTTTCTGTTACACCAATTTCATGTTAGCAGGTTACATAATATACTAAACCAAAAGTCAAACATGAAACTGACAAAATGTCATTCTCGTAAGCTAACCAGTATCCTAGATTCTTTATAAGCATCGTAGACTTTTTGAAGCATTTCTTTGCGCTCCTCTTCAGTAAATCGGCTAGCTTCTGTTGGATCTAAAAATGTTATTCCAAGTCCATCTGAAACAAACTCTACGTCATATTTGATCCAATGACTCAGCAGATGCTCTTCTCGTCCCTTTAATTGTGGCAGAGGTTTCAAGTCTATCTGATCAGGTTTAACGCTGTCCTTCGGCACGTACAACCCAAACATGATTCCATCCATATCCGCCAAGGTGAGGAAGTACGTCTTGGATGATAGCGATTTAGGCATTGCAATTTCTGTAATACAAACGAACGTTATCACATTTTTTAGTAAGCATCATATTAAAAGTGTTTTATTCTATATGTTACAATGTCATTATAAGTTCAAACAGTTCGTTTGCTCGACTACTGTCGTTTCCGTTTTGTTGTGCGAGTTGTACCATATTTTGCTTGCTCACTGTAACACCGGTGAAAAACTATTATGTTACTGGTAGAATCGCACGACAAAGAAGACCAAAGAGGCCAAAAAGACACTCGGTACCCGGTAACAGTTACCAAACTTATATAACTACAGAGCGTCGAGCGTATACTTATATACTTCTTACCATCCAAAAATGGGTGAAATGTCATACGTGTCACAATGTGACCCTTGGAATCTCGAAGTTCACTAAATGTAGGCTCTTCTTTCACGACAGCATCTGCATTGAATTCTGCAGCGTTCTTTTTAATGACGAGGTTTGCGTAGTCGTCCGTAATAAGATTGACCATTTCGTTTTGTTGCAATACCTTTTCAAGAGGCTTCATAAACTGTAACAAGAAAAAGTATACCTTTGACATGAGTATACTTTCTGTAATATGAAATACGGGGTGGGTGAAAACATTGTGATTTTATGACGTATACATTAGAAATGAATAATATTGAGACTAGTTTTGTATACTTTTTTAATAAATGCACCTATTTCTTCAGATTCCATTTGCTTATTGACTTCTTCTTCCGGAAGCGTCTGTGCCTCATGTTGATTCATCTTGTTCCGTTTGAAGGAAAATCCAGTTTGAGATGCCGTGGATGTTTTTTGAGGCATAACCTGGACAGATTTATCCATTTCAGCTACAATGATGTGTGGTTCCAAAGCGTCTTCTGGAAAGAAAGATGCGTAAAAATTGGGATCCTTCTCATCGTTCTCCTTAATGTTGTATCTGTCAGGAAAATTCGTCAGCAACTTCTTCGCATACATTGTGATCTGGAATTGACATATTGATAGTCAACTATAAACTATATACAGATATTATATGAACAAGATTCACAGAAGTTCAATCAATCATCCACAAAAATGAATACCCGAGGACGTGAATCATAATAATTCTCCGCTCGCACTTCAGACTCGCTTCCCAAGGAACGCCACTTTCGTGGTTTAATAGAAGCCATTTCATTCCACATGTCCTAAACAACAAAGTTTCATTTTATTGAACTTTTATTATTGTCAAAGTTTAAGTAACTTCGGCTAGCGAAAGGACGTTCTTTACTTCTTGCTGCTTTTGAACATCCACGAACTCCTTCTTCATTTTTGTCGGGTTCATTAATTGATTTCGGGCTTCGATCGTTGTACATAGAAATAGAAAATATTCCTCGCCAGTTTCTCTTTTGGAATCTACTCCCATGAGCACCGAAAATTCTGGATAATTCTAAAAATTGATAGTCAATGAGTCAATCCTAGTAAAAGCATTGTGTAGGAGTAGGAAATGAGATTTTGTCTGTCCGTGCTGTAATCTAACCTTAATCTTGTCATACACTGGAAAAAATTCCGACAATTCACCGTTGAGAAATACATGTAATTTAATCCTTTTCGCCGGAATCCATATAAATCCATCGTCTGATTGAGATGGATCTTCCAATTCCATGAATTCTTTTGTCCCATCCGACAATGTGATACCTACGAGTCCCTCGATGCCTGTCAACAAATGCTCTATACGGCACAATAATTTATTTTTGTAATGAATACATCGATTCTCGTATATCACCAAAATTTTTATTATGAAAATATTCAAGTAGTGAATCTGAATGCTTAAAAACCAACTTTCTCCTGCTACCGTAGCTCCAGCCATGAAAAGTGTCTCGATATCGTCTTCCTCCTGCTCCTCTGTCTGTAATGTTCATTTTAATATTGCTTTGAAAATTGAAAAAAGTCGAGGCAATATCCGTCCAAAAAATCGATTCCCTCAAATTACCTCTTTCATGAGAGCCATTAAGTCTTCGTCGAAATCGGGTTGCTGATCATTCTCGTTGTATACGTGGCTATACACATTGTCGACATCATCACCCTCATAGTCGTGGGGATCCTCCGTTTCCTCCATGTTTATAATAGTATTGCTTAAAAGGAATTTCTAATCTCCAGAATCCACTATTCTGTCAAATGTTCCCCAAACTTGTCAATCAACAATGTCTTCGGAGTCCATCAAATATCACGCAGCCAAACTGACGACTACAACGAATGCGATTCTGACAAGAGTGCACGCTTTTCTATTGATCTATCAAGCACTATAGAAACTTCTACCCTACGATCGCACATGCTCTCGCCGCTCTCTATTATGCAGATCAATCGAATGAACCAAATGCAGAAGTATAATAAGTAAAGCATATTTTATAATGTTAGTCAAACACTCTTTATATTTCAAATTCGAAAAACCAACATTAATCAGGATTAACATGATAGAAATGAGCAAAATGATGTGCATATAATAATTATTAATCTGACATGTCATTTTCTCCTTCATTTGTGCTGTCATCATCTTCATTATCTTCCATGTCTTCCTCGCTTGTACAGTCGGGATCATCTGCTTGAAGTATGCACTTTGGACACTTGCAGACGAAAAGATAATGTTCTCTATACCAATAAAACGACGACTTGATTAGTATTGTAAATCAAAATTCAAAGCAAATATTTCCATTGTGTTATTTATGAATTTACTTGAGATATTTGTTCCGAGAATGTCGAGAATGAGCAGCATCCTCCAGATCGAAATACATGATCGTGATTTCGTCCTCAGGATTAATATTTTCCGTGGCCTCAATGATAACGACATGGTTGTTGAAGGGAAACTTAACTACTGTATTTGGAACGCAGCTATGATTAATCAGGCTTTGCAACGAATAAAGTGCAGTGCCTTCGTTGTCCCAAAAATCTCCAGCAGCTGCAACATTTTAATAAACAATAATTCGAATTAATTGTACAACAATTTCATACGAAACGTATGAAATCCTTCTTCTTATCAACGTAAACTTAAACCGTTTCTTACCGTCGTGAGCTTGTTCGTAAAGTTTATCAATTTGTTTCAAAGCGGACTTGTTAATTTCGTCGGGAAGCTTTTCAACGTTGAAAACATAATTTGAAAATGCACTGCTGGCAACACCTTGAGCGTTTCGGGATACCAATACGAGCAATCTGATGAATGCTTCTGGTTCCAACCACTAGAATCCAATTAAAATTTATAGTTCAGGTTAGTATCTAATCAGAAGTGCAATGAATCGAACAATCATGAGGAAACATATACCTGCTGAATACTTTCATCAGTTAGAATATTTTTAACCATGTCTCTCATAATGCCGACCCGATTTACATATTCTTCTCCGAGGACTTTATGCATCGTTTGCAACTCATCGGACGCCGTCAATTGGCAAAACTTAGAAAAATACACAATCATTGCATCAATAATTTAAATATAACTATAACACTTATACTATACAAAAATGTAACATACTGTACCTCACTTAATCTCTTAGCAAGATTTCCACTCTTGTCCAACTGTATAAGTGCCAACAATCGAACCACTAAGAAAATATTTGCAGTTTCCGGTGGATAATGGAAATTCCTAACAGCAACAATGACAAAATTGTAATAGTTATCCATTCAAGCAATACTTTCACCTCTTTTATTGATATTCTATTCTAATAATTGGTATTTGCTAAACAAGATTTGAGTACCTCCAGTAATCATCAAGAACAAAAATTGGATGACTTTCAATGGGAGCTCGAGACCGGTGACACAAAATAGAATGGTAGGAGCTCAGCGCTAATTGTCGACACTTCTCACTACAAAACTCGGCCTATTTGAATTGAACAAGTGTTAGAAATACGGTAAAATATCGATGTATTACATGTTAGTTGTGGGCATGTATCAAACAGCACTTACAAGGCATTCTGGACAAGTGACATGCATGTTTTTCTTCGTTTCACAGCATTCTGGAAATGATAGTTCAATAGTTTTGTTATCTGCTAACCGTCGAATATTTTCTTCGGCGGTTTCCAAAGCCCTGAAATTATACAGAAACATTTGCATATTAAGTTTGATTTGAATAAATTGTATTAAAACGTTGTAAAAAACATTATACCTCATGCAAAATTCACACGCTTTGTATCCATAGACTTTGTTCCATGCATGCTGACACGAAACCATTGGATAATCCTTCAACACAACTTCGCCCTTTGCAAAGGCTTTAGTAGCAAAAATTCCTCTACCCTATAAAGTATTCATTAACAT
>JABASF010003144.1:0-11407 GCA_019776145.1 Harlomillsia oculata
ATAAAAAATGAATAATCAAAAATATATGTACGTCATCCACACATTATTTTATACATTTCACATTATTTCAACTATTTACTCATTTCAGTTTTAGTCTTATCAATTAAAGTGTGCTACGGAAAGCCCAAAATTCAACATACCTTAAGTATACTCTGACGACGGACACGGAGTGAGTTCACTAGCAAACCTGAGACAATAAACAGTAATAAAAACGGGAAACAAAATCTGACTGATACGTGAATGAGCAAAAATGTCACAATACAAAGCTAATTTTGATTTCATTGTTGAAGACCAATTTAAGTGAATGACATTGACAAAAGTGACATCGTCTAGACTGTAGACAAGCGAGCTCAAAAGCATGCAAGGGTAAATGTAACTGAGCACTTGTAGGGATTGCGATTTGCGATTGTGACTTAAAGAGCTAACTTGAAGCGGTGGTCATTCTGTACTCTTTGTGTTTGAGGTGCAGAGATAGCAAATACCATAAAATATCCTTCCTGATTCCATTCTCACTACGGAAAGAAGTTCGAATGACAAAAAAATGCATTACAAGAGTCACACACTCTCACAGCCAGTTTTCAATTGAATATTGTCACTTGTCGCTGTCGCAAAGAAGTGACGGTATACATCATAATAACGAGCCGTCGTTTTTCAGTTTACCCAAGTTTACTTTACTGTAGTTTAATGATATAGTTTGATTATTCCTATCCTATATTAACTGCTTTTATCAGTATCACTGTCACCCCACATCACAATGACTTTTCTATATTGATAAGTGCATAATAATGAATAAGTATTTTAAAAAATACATTCGAATCTCGATAGGATTTTAAAATGTCAAAGGTCACTTAGTCAAGTGGAAGAACATTATTGGACACGTTTTTTCTTTGTGGATTAGTTTCCGTCATTTTTATGACTATAAATACAGTATAATACAGCTTTGTTAAAGCAGTCTCATAAATTATAATCTAAATTATATAGCGTATCAAATGCAATGAAAATGATGGAGAGCACATCTTTCGAAATCACAGCATTGTAATTTGACACAATCAACTAGATGGTCCTATTCATCACTTGAATGGAACAATAGGCTATAAAAATTTGCGTGGAATTCAACAGTAAGTTGATAAAATGTTGTTTCCTTCCTCTTTGAAAGTGTAAAGTCAAAACAGGTCAAAGTCAAATGCTGTTCAAAGTCGAAACGAGATGCCAACCCAGTCAAAAAGTGACAAAATATGTTGGTCTTCTTCTTCGAGCATCTTCATCAATGGATTTTTTTAATGCTTTTAGATTCATTCAGTTCTTAATGTTCTTAACTTCAAATGATAATTTCATTCCCAACATTTTATTATTGTTCATAAGCATGCGCATCACATCTGCATACAAATTCATATAATAATGTCTATGCAAAAATAAATGGGAAAGATTGAAAATTACCTTTGCACGCTGTATGTAATCGTCGTAATCACATAGAAGACTTTTTGCTATTGCTTTTTTATTTTTTGCATGTCGTTTGAATTTACGTATGAATATGGGAAATATATGTTCAAGGTGCAACCAATTTCTTCGTTCCAACCTCAAAAGTTAACTAATGATAATTGAGTATCATTTCATCACCAACTTGACCTGTTAATTTCACTAGTTCTTTCAATGGCTGACTCACCTGTTAATTACTATTTATCCAAATTGTGTCTGGAAGAACAGGTGGCTGAGGATCTGAAGATGACGGTCGTGTTTGGGTCATTCCTTCCTTCCGGAGGAGGTCTTTTTTATAACCCACACACGCAATATTATTTAGCCTTTATGCATGTATAACGAACGTTTCATTTTTCCCATGTTAGTATATAAGGAATATATAATTCTAAATTACTTGCAATAATGCACTCTAGTCTTTTTAATTGTCATTTTACACTAACCATGAATATGTGATTGCCATTTTTATAATGGCAAATCCACGTGCGGAGGGATGAGACGATGAAATGACTTTTTTTAGTTCCCTTCACCTTACCAAGAAAAAAGGATAAAATTGATGATTTCCTGCAACAAACAAATTTGTCCATGTCCCCGTGAACTGACCGCCCTTTGACCCTAAAAATGGGGAGCAAGAATAAAAGCACCTTTCAACATGCAAAGCATTTGCATCAAACTAATTCCTCCTGCTTTTATTTTCCATTAGGGATAACGACACGCATTACCTTTTTCATCTTTGGTTTATGAGCCTCATGACCACGAAGGGGCATCGCGTAATCAAATGCATTTCACAAACACTCACCAACAAACCAAAATTACGAGTCTTCTACAGGAAGAAGGTGCCATTCTTCATTATATGCATGTTCTTCTTTTGATTTGGGTCTTGTCTTGGCCCGCTTGGTTGGTAGGTATTTGTCTTTGTGGCATTTTACATTTACTCTCGCCGTCCTTCCACATTTTAGTTATTTAATTGTAAATACATGAATAGTATTGTCGTTTCCTTTAACTTCGATTTGATAGTTCAGTTTACAAGTTCTGGCAATCTGGCCTGTGTAGTCAGTTGACTTGTCTTCTAGTGAGATTGAGATATCAGATATGACAAATGGCAGAATGACAATGACAATGACAGAACCGTCGGCAAGTAGTGCAATTGTGCAATGCCGTGCAATGATCTTATTATATAATTATTGTATTGATCATAATGATAACTTCAGATTTGATCAGAGAAAAGGAAAAGGGACTTACTCTATGAGATTCGATGATATGCTTGACTGGAACGATCAAACTGGATAAAATGACTACTGGCTGTAGGCTGTAGGGTTACACCTTACAGTACCAGTTTTGTTAGTTTAATGTTGAATGGACCTTAAGAAATGGAACAAGTTCGTAATTCGTATCTTTGCCTGCTCATTTGATAATGAATTGACCCAAACGTCTCATCACATCCTATAATCCTTTTTCTGCTCACTTCCTGAGTTAGATTGGCTCCATAGGACGTGACATGACGTCTAAACGGCTCATCTCGACTAGCAATTCAACTGGTATTCTCTATTGAGTAGGTTTCCTTCAAATGAACTTGACCGTAGTTTTTTTTTCGACTCCCTCAATTCTCGATTTCTCTCTCTTGATCATCTTACACAGTACATTTATTTCACTAGGAGTCGTATAAGTCGTAACTCGTAACGTCGAAACCCAAATGGTCCAACTTACAATGCAATGACGAAAACCTCTGTTTGTCTTCAACACAGGCGAAAACTTGGTCACTTCCGCGCTATAAAACTTTTAACAAAGGCAAAAGGAACACAAAGATCTTAACTTCTTTTTCTTCTCTTGTACATGTCTTTGACATTACAACATGACACAAGTGGAATCTTAACGAAAAGCAAGGGTGTTAAATTATCCAATTGCTAATTGCAATCTGATGCGTTACCTTCAACACTTCGGCACGTACTTTTGGACATGTTTCTTTATGTATTTGCATGTGAAATGAAAACTAATGGCATATATAATCTTCTTCAGTGTTTGTCTCGTGTTTTTCTTCATTATTAGTAGAATCTGAGGAACTCGAGAGTATGAATTGTATCGACTGGTCAACAGAGTCAAATGAGCGAAGCTACCTTTCCATTTCCATCATTTTTTAAATCACACGACAACCAGTTGACGTTTTAGTACCTGCGTTTTAGCACTCAGACTTTAAGACGGCAAACGGACGCTTTATAATTTTCCGTATTTTATGCATCCTGCTATGCTTTCATACTACTATTACAAGATTACAACTCTTTGGAATGTCTGCTCTTGATATGGAAAAAAATCAGAGATATCAGCAGGTTAGAGTTGATTTAAAGTGAAAGTTGACAAGGTGCCCTTTACTAAAATAATTTAATTTCACGTTCATTATTTTTATTTTAGACTCTAAACGACAATCGAAACTGACTTTTTCATGTTGTCTTTGTGTGTTTTTGTGCGACATTTATGACTCATTTTATCACATACTTTTTGCCTAGAGCCACGTGTGGCGAATCCACCTCGTTCTGCCCAGACAGCCTGGCCTCGGCAAAATGCCAATTTTCCACTGATTTCATAAGGTTAAGAGAGTCACATGAGCAACGAGCAGTTACAAGTTCAAGGTGAAAATTCTTAATGAATTTTTGTCAGGGGTTCAGAAATTTTAATGAAAAATGATTTTTGCATAAAGGTAATGCCCATACGACCGATCGTATGCACTGATGAAAAAACAATAGCAATTAACTAATTAAAGGTTCGTGGAAGTCGTTGACAGAAACAAAAGCTTGGGGAAACTATACACTAGTTCAATCTGGTCTTGACTAGCAAATTCTAGCGAAATTACGCACGTTATGAACGTATAAGTCCGAGCCTACCAAATACCAAACTCATAATTCTTAACTTAAGAATGAGCATGAGCAAGTAAAGAAGATTTTCTTCTCAACTGCAGTAGTAGACAATGAGTGGATAATTACTTACAAGATTTGGCTTCCAA
Source organism: Harlomillsia oculata (assembly GCA_019776145.1). Taxonomy (NCBI): domain Eukaryota; kingdom Metazoa; phylum Arthropoda; class Collembola; order Entomobryomorpha; family Oncopoduridae; genus Harlomillsia; species Harlomillsia oculata. Next base: position 4,469 of record JABASF010003144.1, read on the forward strand.
CGTTCCAACAGTTTAGGCTGTTCGTTTCAACTCAACTAAGTCTGAAGAAATCTAATCGTGTCATGCTCTGCTCACGTAAAACTGGATATAAAGTTGAATGACTTTGGACAGACGAAAGAGCAATTTTATTTCTCACAGTGAGATCCACGTCTGAGGTCTGAGCAGACTTAATAATAAATTGGCTTAAGTTTAATCCACCTGTGACATGTGATTGAGCACAGGTGTGAGGTTACGACGTTCGTACGTGTCTTATGGCATGACTAGTACAAAGTGAATCTGAAATGTTCAGAACAAGACACAAAACGTAAACTTATCTTTTCCTAAGAAAGATTAGAGGTGACTGATGCCTCATCATATTTCAAATTAACTTGAGTACACCTACCGAATTAGTTTGCACGCATGCACTTTCCATGTTTGCATTATTAGCGAAACCTACCATAAGACAAAAAATGGTTCTTTGCAATCATCAGCATGCAAAATCTTTAACGCAGTAAAACTAGCTATGTTTTAATAAGTTAACCTTATACAGTTTCATGTGAGTACGTGAAGGTGACAAAACTGGTCGTAGAATAGATTTTTTGTGGATGAACTGTATGAATTTTCTGCGAAAATGAGCCGACAAGCGTAATCCTTATGTAAATGTTCAACGAAATATCATGCAAAAAAATGAAACAAAACTGGAAATGATTAACTTCTTGGATATTGTTGTTAGTTGTTATACAGCTCGCATACTGCTGTAAGATCAGTAATCAGTACTGTCATACTGTCGTACATATGTGTATATAACCTCTAAACATATGTGGTTTAGTCTACAGTTTTAATATAGCACGCTTAATTTATGAATTTACGACAACAACTGCTACATTGACCACAGACTACAGTACAGCAAAAACCACTTTGTTGGTCAGTGACAATGACAATGCATAGAGCCATAGAGCAATCTCAGGCAGTAACTGAGTAACTAACCTAGGTAATAAGCATCATTCTTGAATGTTTGGCATTCTTCTCCAGGTTTTGTCTTGTGTGACAGACAACTTGTCTACTTGTCCATCTTCCCCTTTCACAAGTGCATGAAAAGTCAAAAGTCACCTTGACAGATGTGATATCTGATATGATATGATCATGCGAGATATTATTGTGATTGCAATTGCAATAGCTAATGTTTCAATACTCACTCAGTATGCATTTGTGTTATGTAACCAAATATCGAACATAAACATTTGCGGCGGCAGCAACAAGCGGTTTTTGAAGGCTTATTAATACGGCTTTACGGCAACACTTGTGTGCAGTGCAATAATACCTATATGTCACTCGAAAGTTGTCATAATAATGTATAAAATCCGCTATAACCTATATATTACACAGTTTATGAGATTTATTCAAAGATAATAATAGACAAATGTTCATGATTACGATTACACTTATGACTGTCTCTGTCGCTATGAACAATGATTACAGATTCAGGTTTATCCAGAGTATCGGGTAACTCTAACTAGTCTTGTACTATTACTATAGTATAAACAAGCCAGTAATCAGATGGTAAAAATAACCACAAAGATAGTAGTAGTAATTAAATATTATGATAGAATGTTTTTTATGAACTCCGCCCTTATGCAAAGTGAACGTAATAGTGGAAAATAGATGAGTCAGAGATGTGAAAAATTATGTGAAAATGAATCAGCAGTTGCAAAAAGCCGCACTTGCCTAGCTTAATTTATACAAGTGCATAAATTGATGTTTTTCTTGCTAGTTCTGGAGAAACTTGTGTAAAAATGCAGGACGATAGTTCACTGGTAATAATTTACTATTTTTTTGTATCGCATCATCTGAAAGTCTTGTTCTACCTTTTACAAACAAATGAGCAAAGCGGGCACCTTGCCCTTTCCCATGAATATTTATGGTGCTTGGCAATGTCCAATGCCCACACCGCCTTTTTGGTAAAGGTCGAACCGCCCATTCTGAATTCCCTTCGTTTTTTGTGTAAGGATCGGGTACTTTTCCATTACGATTGTGACTTTGTGACTTTTGGGACATTGTGTGAAATTGCTACATTTCCAAATCAACAAAAATGACACTTTTTCCCATTTGGACCAGGTGTTCCTTTCAGTCGCAAAGGTCATAAAAAGTGTGCAGTATGAGATTTACATGAAAAGTATCACATTGCAATTTATAGACCAAAGGACCATTTGACCTCTTATCGTCTTATCGTCAACAACCGGGAAGGCTGTGTGAGCCATGAGCGGTCAATAAAACTCATAATAATGAGCAGACAAAATGAAATGAAAAGGAAAGTATAAAAGGAATTCTTCAGAATAGATAAGCCCAAGTTTATAATTGCGTACGTTTATGTGTGTCCAAGAACAGTCAAAAAATAACACAGTAGAAAAACCAACAGAAAATGGTCATTTGGACATTATTGGAACTTGTTTGCAGCAACTTGTCGTCTGAACAATGTTGAAAAGGAAAAACGTACGTGGACGTACGAAAGATGATGTTCCACGCAGAAAACCGGTACTTGAGCTCTGTAATGGTCATGTAAATCCACATGGGCCATTTTAAGCATCTGAAAAAACTGTACAAAGGACTAATACACAAAATGAATGCGAATTATTATGTTCTTTAGACTGACTCGACTTGGACAAATGAAATACCTGCACGCACTTGCACAAGGTAATATAAAAGAAGTCTATGCAAAACTTGAAATAAAAATGGAATGGATAATAAATTCCTTCATGAAACCAGACGCAGACACTGGACTATTTTAGTCAACTTTTGGCTGATGACAAATCAAAAAAAGCTGTGTTTATTTCATTCTGTCCAGCTTGTCAAGTGGCATATTGTGTAGTTTTCAATAGCTGCTTGAAGGTGCGTAAAGGAAGAAACCTGAAATCACGGCATCAATTAAAAAGAAATCCAAAAAAGGCGTCCCGGGTTCAGGTCAGAAATCTTCAAATACAAGTAACAACAATTCCACAATGGAGAAACCTTTTTTTTAAATTCTCGGAGAAGCTACGCAGATTTCAAAAACTTGAGTCGCTAGCTGAAAAACAAGATATGACCGCATCAAAAAGTACGTTCACATTGAATTCATCATTTAAATGTGCCCCCCGATGACATAACGATGACAGTGAACCATCGACGAAACCTGAGCGATGACTGGTCCATGTCACTGTATCTTGTTTTCATCTCTGCATAGCAATCCAAAACGTGCTCAACGTCCGGATGCGAAGTCAAAAAGTGTTGTTATGTTCATTTTTATGCGTTTTGCGTAATTGCACCTCAACAGCGTCATAATTTTTACAACTATGAGCTTCTAGTACGCTGTGAGAGAAAAAAGATTGTTATGTTCATTTTTATGCGTTTTGCGTAATTGCACCTCAACAGCGTCATAATTTTTACAACTATGAGCTTCTAGTACGCTGTGAATGGAGAAAAAAGCAAGAAACATCACTAGAATACAGAATTTCATCAATGTATACTATTTCTTTTGCTTATACGTCTTGTTTTGAGTGTTGAGCGGTGATTCTGATCTTGACAAACATCAAAACATTTCTTGAGAAAAGTTTTCTAATCTTCTAAATTCTTGCGAAATATTACATATTAGTATAAAAAAATTGGTTTCTTTAAAATTCTACAATATTATTACAAAGCAAAACTCAAAGTCATATTCAAGATTAAAACAAGTCAAGAATTGGTAAAGCTTTTAATTTCCCTATCTTTGCAAGTTTTGCAGCAATTGCTATCGATTTCATGCAGTATTTAAGATCAGAAAAGAACAATGCCAAAATGTAAACAAAGACTTCGACGTACACGGCCAAAAGGGATTCTACAGCATTTGTCCTCAAATACGTCAATTTTGGAAACAACTTGAGAAAAAAATAATTCAAATTTTAATTGCGTGCATAGTCCATTTTTGCAAACAAGACAAGGTCTTCTAGTCACACAACTCAGACATACTTTGTGCCTGTGCCTCAATCTTGCAAATCTTTCAGAGGTGGTCCCAAAAATCCATATGCGTGCAATCCATACATTACATAACGTAAGCCAAGCCGTCTCGTCGTGGCATTTACAGGCGATTACGTATCCAAATATAGGCCTGTGGGGCAGTTTATTTTCCTGCTGCGGCATTTTTCGCAAAGTTTTTAATATGAACAAGGCTTGTTTATTATTCATGCAAAGCGAAATTATCATTGTCAAAGAGATTTTTCCTTCTTGATTCTAAACATTCTAAAGTTAAAGTTTATTCTTTGTAGTAGTGTTATGTTATCAGTTATCTGCTATCCCAGGATGCATGTCATAGTAAGAGTTATACTTTCGTCATTATTTGTTTCTAACGAGGATCTCACCACAATTACAATTCCATGATGATGACCACTGATGATGACATGACAGTGAGCACAATCATCATTCACTTGTAAAAATATGCTACCTGAAAACCTTACGTCAAAACGCAGTCCTACCGCTACCTAATGATAATGACGAATGTGCTACATCCTACATCGTACATCTTACATCCATCAATTGCGTCATCACAATCACGTCAATCAGTCATCTCATCATATTTTTCAAGTAAAAACGCATAGTTGGAACTTGGGAACAGAGTTGGTGTCCGGTCACCTTTTGGCATTTCGTGACACACTGTGCTGCAAAGGTTCCAGTGATCCGCAGTGATCACTATTTGAGGTGACAGTGACCCGGTTCGGTGACCCATAAGGAATACATAGACGCCATTCATTATTATTTGTATTGCTGTATATATTTATTAACTATTTACTCAAGAAACGCCTATGAGCTGCCGTAGACAAGTTCGCCGCAAACATTTGACTCTAGTTCTTTCTGTAGACTGTAGAGTCGTAGGTGGTAGAGTCGGTCGGTCTGCGTCTGAGTCTGAGTGTCTCTTGTTCTTGTCGTTTGTCATTGTCGTTGTCGTCGTGTCGGGTTCTGCGTCTCCAGTCTCGTCTACTGTCGGTTGTCGTCGACTACTACAGTACAGTCAATCTTGTGCTCTTTCGGTCGTTTCCTTTAAGAAGATTTAAACGCTCCACAAACACTGTCAACATGAGTGACGTTCCCGAGTCAAGAAACATTGAATTTGAGATGATGGAAAGCTACCTTCGGTACGTGTGTAAATATGAAGAACTACAGGAGAAAATTCAAAGATTGAATATCTTGCGAGCCATCAATGCATGGAAAGCCCGTCAGCACAAGAAAGTTCAATTTGAGTTCTTAGTAGACCAAAAACAGGGGGACCCCGTTTATACAAGTGAAGCAGACGAGGAACAAAAGATCGAGAGCAAGAAAGTGGTGACTGAGTTTGCAAGAAAGTATGAGATCGAAGCTCATAAGTGTACTGCAGAAATTTTCAAGATTCGTAAGTGTACATTATTTCTGTTATCGTTTCCTTGTTCATTAATATTATACATTACATAAATTAATATAGTTGACATTATTTTATCTTGATTCCAGTGTACAAAGTCGGCGACAAGACATCATCAATGTTTGTCATCCAGCACCGAAAGTTTTTTCACATCATGTTGAACGGTGTGTTTGGAATGGACCAGGGGGCTGCGGACAAAGTCAACAAGATAAAACGTCAGAATAATGTACCCGTCATTAATAAGAAAGATAATGATCCAATTCTGAAGCAAATCGTGGATATCACTGGGTACGACTTATGCTAAATGTTCAGATAGAATTTGTGAAGATTCGCTATACTTATGGTTTCACATTTCACTCAAATTCGTAATTTATTCTTTTGTATTCACAGAATCAATTACACCGAAATCTTTATATTGAAGCTTTTGCGTTTTCGCGAAGTTCATGTCCATTCCGAAGCCGTGAGTGAGGTGATGCAATGCTTGCATTTGATTCAAGAGTGGGGTTGCGTGCCCGTGCCCGAGGAAGGCTGAAATGAATTTTCTACTATATTAATATTACACGTATAACCGGAAGTTGACTTTGTAAGAAAACGTTTCTACGTTGTATTTTCACAGCTGAAGCCTTATGCCTTATTGTAATTCGTTACTTGATGTATTGTAAAATTGTAATTCAAAATTTGTTATTGATGAATTGATGACTTATTAGATTAGTCTTCCTGTTAGTTAAATTCCTAAAATTAGAATGTCAACTTCTAATATACGACGTTCAATTTGTAATAAGTATTAATAATAACGCGAATAAAGTTAATTTCATGTTATCTGCACTTTTTATTGCTTTTCCCCGCCGTCACTTATTAATTCATTAGTCTCGTTCGCCTGTTATTGTGAAATTATCATGTACAGGTCGATTAAAATAAATTCGATTATAGGCCAGGGCAAGGGACATAAATTCAAAAACATTTTAGATTCTAAAGTCTAAAACATTCTAAACTAATTATTAATAATTTTAAATTATGTAAATAATGCATCCTTCATGAGAGTTTCCTGAGTGAGCGTTGTTGCGTAATCTTCAGAACGACGAGAAGCGGCTTTTGTGTTCTCAGAGCTATTCCATGCCAGATGTAAAAGTGACTGCAAGTTGATTTTGGTACGAAGTAAAGTGTCACGCAGAAATTGAATCAACTTGTAACTTGCAATGTAAAATTATTATTGGCAAACAAACAAGTATTCGGATTTATCAGCTTTATATTTTAAAACTTTGATTAGCAAGTTTGCAAGTTCAATTTTATATATTTACCGAGTGGTTTATTACAACAGGTACTACTAGTAGAAAGTAGATCCAGGTATAGATCATTTTTTTGTCTTGTGCACCAGACGCAATTCATTTTAGAAGATTCATTTCATTCACGTCGTCTGTTGTTTGTCACTAATCTTGTTTATTAGATGTGTGTATGAAAGAGAGTATTTATGGCTTAATTGAATATTCCAGAGTCAAAAGATGCCGAACGAGGACAGAAAAGTTGTGCAGAAAGCTGATTTGAAAGAAGAACGAGAAACTTTT
>JABASF010003145.1:0-11402 GCA_019776145.1 Harlomillsia oculata
CTGGGCGAACAGTGAAAGCGTAGTGAGCAGCTTGTTGGAGGTCGCACGCAATTCCGAAGACGAGAGGCGTAAGACACTCTCCGTTAATTAAATTAGGCAAGGGGAGGGTTACAATGAATTTTCGAAATTGAGCACTTCTTGAAAAGTTGTGTAATAATGTTATTTGTTTTACCTTGACTCAAATTCACTCGCTTTTCATTCTTTCAAACTCAGCAGTAGTCTCTTTCACTCTCACACTCTCTGAAACTCTGATAGTTTCAGTTCAATGACCACTTTGTGAGTTAACCCTGGATCTTCCGAGATCGTGGATCGCATCCATTGAGGCTCAAGTTGTGTTGAGTAAAACACTTGAATACAAGGAACTTTTCGTCACTCTAGACTGTTTCCGAAGAGAATTCCAACATTCCCCCTTAGAAACCAGCACTATTCGACACTTTTCTTCACCTCAGGTTACGACGTTAATATATCATTTCAACATCAACGCAATAAGGCCATAATCCAGATTTGCTCTATTTTAAGTAACAAAATGGTTTTTACTACCGCGTTCCATCCCATCAAAATCATGTTACGTCCTTTATGCACATTTGCCTTTATAGCTTTCCAAGACAGGCTTGTACATGTAATGCAATCAACTCATAAGGTACTACAAATTGTGATATAAATACCGTCCTATAAAGAGAGAAGATGCTCGCTAAAGCATCATAAAGACAGAAGAGCTTTCGTTTAATTATTGTGCTCTGTGGCAATATTTTTTTATTTTAAAAACCTTCACGGCTCTGCTTACGATATCTGTGCCAATAATTTTGGTTAAACCATACCACGGTCGTCATGAATCAGAGACTTTCAAATTAGATTACAGCCTACAGCACATAGTAGATATGAATAATTTTAGGGATCAAAAGACTTGAGCGAAGACCATTGAAATCGTAATAAGTGGAATCGAAGAAAAGGACATCCTTTTACAACACACTACACAATTATTGGAAGGTGATAACAATTTGTGTGTGGTTTATAGGGATGTTATTTTATTGTTATCCAAGAGAAAAACTTATTCGGAAATACCGGAAACAGACAGAAAGCACATAAAACCTTGCCAGAAGCACAACTGCTGCAGCACATTACCCCAAACTCCTTAGCAGTTCATGTGGATGGGAAAACGCCGTTTCCTTAAACAATTTCCCTACTTCTCATTTGCCCTTCAAGACCTTGGTTTGTTAAAGGAGGTCTCAGTCCGACAATGTGCATGTACGTTCGAACATAGTAATCATGTCAATTTGCATAATGCCCAGCATGGGCATATTAAGACAAAGATGGTTTCGTGTATTCATAAGTTGCGTGTCTATGTAAATGCATTGTTGGAAAAATAAATCATTCACGGGTTTTTCGGATATCGGATTTTAATGATGTCAGTGTGGACAATTTGAAATGCAATACAATATATAACGTATAGTAATATAATCAGCACTGTACTAATAATTAGTACAGTGCTGATTATATTATAATTAATTATTATAATGCATTGTTGTCCTGCCTGCGAAAAAGTTAACATGATTTGCCGTATAAATTCCATTGTTACATAAAATTTGCGTGGTGGCATGGCATTGCACTACGTAGCATGGAAACCCCTGGCAACGAATTTTGCTATAAATACCGCTGCTTGGATCATCGTCAAGCCAGTCGTCGTTTTTGTGTCGTACCAGTCGTACGAAACGAGTTCAAATTGTTCGTTTTCATCGATAAAAGTGCAGTTTGACCTGTGTCACGATGAGTCTGGGTTGTTTTTGTACTCCGAGAAAGGTGAGAACATTGTTTTCTACGATTTGTCCATGTGGGATAGGTCAGGCAAGTCGGGAACCCTCGATTTCGAGTCATTTTCATGTGGTTTTTTTGGTTTGGTTTGATTTTCAGTCTGTCCTATCTGCGGACTGCCCACCGAAAAACCTGGAGCCGAATTGTCCATTGCCTTGTCCACTACCAACAGTCATGTGGCGACAACCGGAGAGCTGCTACCCACCACCATACAACAGTTGTTCCAATGAACTCAACATGGTTCAGGAAATGACCAACGTCTTGACATCCGGCCGTGACCTCTGCCACTCCTGTCCACGAACCTGCCAGAGTTGTAACACCAGTCGTCCAAAGAGCAACTGTTCCTTCTCCCCCGGAACCCTTGGTGCGTGCCCAAAAAGGAAGCAATGTTGTCCTTGTCCACGTCCAGCTCCACGACCACCCGGTTGTCCTGATGTCATCTCTTTGCCTGGTGCACCAAAGATTGACAAATGTTGCAGCACTTCATGTCCTCAACGGAAGGTCGACATTTGTCACAAAAACGGCAAATGTCGCCGGATCATTCCCGCCACACGTCCAAAATTTTTATGACATCGCTGCCAAACAAATCCTCAACGTGATTCCAGAAGATGCTTAATCACGTTTCTGCTGTTGATCGAATTCAACAGGTAAACAACCGTACAATCAATTCAATCGTATCAATTTATCCATTTCGTTCAACTCCTATTGAAACCCTCCTGAATTCCAGTTGGACCTGTAGTGTCATGGTCGTGGGTCATGGTCATGTCATTCCATGGCCTCCCTTGTCATGGCGTGTAATCTCAACTCCGTTTAATGTTTTCCTTTTGTTTTATTTCCAGGGCAAGACGAGACCTGGATTCTTACAATATCAACTCTTCATTCAAAGTGGTTCACGCCAAACTGCAAGGCCCTCGAAATTCTTTGTTACATCAGTATATCTATAGATTCCATATTCTCCATTAGAATAAAAACCATAGGTTAATATTTTAAAAATCCAATTTCTAAAGTGTATCTTAATTTTAATTGCATTTTAGATTGTCGTTTCTCTATTTTCTTGAGTAAGTTTTCCAGGAACAAAAACAGTATTTCATTCATTTACCATCTATCTATCAGGTTCATGGACAATGTCGAAGGTCGAGGGTAGGTTTTCATACAACAATGGGCAATGACGGCAGGCGTAAGACTGACTGTATAGGACGACGGACGGCATATAAAAGTAAATAACAAGACGAATAGAGACCGTAGTGATTTCACACTGCCATTTCAGTCGCATTGAGTCCACGCACTTTCCTGACACTCGTGCGTATTTCCTCGGTAAAGAAAAAGTGGAAGAGAATGGTAATGTGATCGTAATGTACCGTCATGAAATTTTATTGAGATTGTGGAGGTGACCATTAGATAAAAATACCAATGCAGTACTTTCATTACTGCATCTATATTTGAGATAGTTTTATAGGTACAACGGTAGTTGAAGTTTAATTTTCATTGTCTTGGTCACACCAGAACTTGCGGCGATGGACACCGTAGGACACGAGGCATTGGCAATTGGCGCATAGTTTTTGGTACTTTTTGGTACTTACTCCAAGTATGCAATAATGCAGTATGTGAAGTGTGGACCGATATAGTCCATCCACTGGTTCCTAAACCTAAACTTCCTCTTTGTACTGCTATGTCAAATGTCCTTGGTTCAGTCGCAGTAGTGACATTCTTCGTCGTTTTCTCATTTGATTGTCATTCTCCATATCATCTGAGAATAGGTAGTTGCGTAGCAGTATGACGAGAGAGAAAGTGGACATGAACAGAATACCATGCACGACATGCACTAAAAAATCTACTAAAGAGTGTCTGGACTCACCGCTCGGTCTCCCAAATTGTTGACACGACAGTGCAAATGTGCCATTTGCCCAACTGTCGTCGTTACTTCACGCTTAGTTGCGTTTTGAAAGTATGGTTTCGCAAAGGGTTGTTCCCAGTACCCGCCAGAGAGGTACTTTCTACCGGAAAACGTCCCTAGAAACAAATTAAATTTTCAAAATTATTGTCGCTTGCAAGAACTTTTGGTTTTTTTAACAATAGTTCATAGTCGTGAAAAGTAGTAGGTTGGGAATGTGATAAATCTTCATTTACGTGTAGAGGCAAAATTACTGAAGGATGAAGCATGGGTGAATATCGGAGCAAAAACAAAGAAAAGATGTTTCGGAAGCTTAAAAGCAGGAAAGAGAATGTTACGTGATAAAAAGTTGAGAGGAATGTTATTAAATGCAAACATATGAAATTAAAAGGCGTAATGGAATGGAAAAGGAAGCTTTTGAGTCGACTGAGCAGACGACACAGTGGCCACACATGCATGAAGCGTGAGACCCTTTTTAGCATCTTTTCCTGTCTTGTATGCATGTCGGGTTAAATAATTCCTGCTGTTGTCTGACCCACAAAGTTTCTCAAGTGATAAATCTCTTTGTCACTTTTCCTTTCTCACACAGGCTATCTTTTTCTTCCTGTCCTTAGACACAGAGAGAGCGAGCACTAAACAGCAATGGAGTAACCTCCAGGAATCTCAGCAAATATAGCCTTCAGACTCTGTAAAAACCCTTATCTCACACTTGATGGCTATACGAACAGTAAAAAGTGGAGGAAGGGTAACAGGGCACGTTTTTTCCAAGTCCACCACGCTCTGCATTCTTTGAAAATGTACTCAGCGAAAGCACCCGTCCACACTCACTCTGCACGACAACCAACCTAAAGAAGACTCCTTTCGTTTTTTACTTTTGGCATTTTAAGCTGGTAAGAACGATAATTCATCCCGGTCTCTCAGGCTCCACAAGCTTGTCGGCATAAATTTCAAACGGGAGCGTCTTGATAACTTCACTAATACAATGTTCACTAGCACTTCATCCATTTGTGTACAACACATGAGCTCACAGCGACACCAAAATAAACTGAGCACTTAAAGTGGTCAAGTCCACATGTATAGAATTTAATAATTATTACTTATCAGCACGCTTAAATGTCCTTATTCCTTTGACTACATGTGTATTACAAAATTCAGCAATGTCTCCTCGTGTTGAAATTTGCACTTCAATAAAACGGGGGATAAAGTGCATGTTAATAAAACTAGGAAGCACTGTCTTAGATTGTTTGACCAGGTCATTGTATTTTCTCTCAAATGGGTTTCTCTAAATTTTACGTTCGGGAAGGCTTGACCAGTTTTTGTTTTGGAGAAAAAGATCTTTCGTAAAGCACCAAAGGGAAGAGAGAAATCGCCCAGGAGTCTCGAAGTTACCCAAATGACAAAAAAGTTTAGATTGTGTCAAAGCTTTTGGTATAGCGTGGTTGGTAGAAATCTTGTAACGACAAAGGCAAGGGCAAGGAAAACACAAAAAGTGATAAATTTTACACTTTTTTCTTCACGAGTTTAACAGAAAGATTTGCAACAAAAGTGCGAAAAGCTGTCGGCGCAGATCACACGCGTGGGAACAATATTATTCAGCAAAGGAAATCCTTGCTTCCCTTCTCTTTGGTTCCGCACACACAATTCCCCCTTCCCCTTGACACAGGAAACAAAAGAAAAGCTTTCTCTTGCACACCTGCAGCAACTGAAGGTTTTCTCTCATATATCCTTGTAATGTAACGTACCACTTTCACTCCTCTTTCCATTCTAATAGTACATTTCTTTTGAAAGTGCAATTCCTTCTGTAGTCAAATCTCAAATGTGACCTTTTTAAGAGCTCAATGTGTCGTCTGGCTTCACTTTTATGCGCTTTTGTGCAAAAGAAACATTCAAATCTTTTTGTTAAAATGGACGGCAACCAAGATTTTATTAAAAAGTAGTAAAGTCAGAATTCAAGATGTCTCTATTACATATATAAAGTTGAATCCTTTAAGGGTACACGTTTCTCTTCGATACTGATATTAAACTAAGAAATATTTTACAGCTAAATGCATTTATTGTGTAAAATTTCATAGGATAGTTGGATATAGCCCGTATTATACGAAAATTTTAATGAAATGCGGATAATATGGGAGCGGAAGCGACTTAAGCTTATGAATTAAGGAAAAAGTGTGTTATAATATTTTGTTGACGTGCATTCTAGGATGAAAGCACGTGTATATAAAGAGTTAGTTCCCAAAAGTGGTTTATTGGATGAAACTTTTTCTCTTTCATTGTAGTAATAGCTCATCGTAGGAATTCATCCTTGTCGGAGAACACTGGAGCACACTTCAAATAAGGTCATCCATTTTTGGGATGACTGAAGACTGTAGAGCGACGACCTGTGAGAAAAAGATGTGCTGTGGGGCATTCACTCAAACGAATTTATAGGTCTACCGCCCAATCGATGAGGGAATGCTAGAAGGAGGCGGGCGATCCTAGAATAAAATGAATGTCTCGACCTTTCCTCCTCATCTTTGAACTTCTTTTAGCACACTCAATTTTTTTTGCGAAAGGACTAAAGATCCATTTTTGGCCATATGACAAAAGTACGTAATGCATGCAATCCATTAAGAAAAAAAAGTTGGCTATCTCGTGTTTTTGATCAGTGAGGATTCGGTAGAAAACGTCTTCTACGTACATGCATGTAGTAGTAATTTTGCAAAAGACGTCATAACCTTTTAAAGGCTAAAAGAAAACAACAATAAGATGGTGAGTGAATTTGACCGAGTTGGTAAATCGTTTCCTTATATGGACGAATAATGCAATTTCCTAGTTCTGCGTCGCATGCATATGCATTGTAATGATGACGAGTCTCAAAGACCCACTGAGAAAGTCATTCGGAGCCTTATCCCCTGCGGCTTCTAGTCGTCCACAATAAAAAAATTCCCGCACATGTAAAAAGACAAAGAAGCCTTTGAATTGAGTCGTTCTCCTGTGAAAAATTGCTTTCTCAACCCTCCCGTACATTTTCTAACGCAAACAAAGTTTGGTTCTTTACTCTTCGCCGAGTTTAAAGGCGGGTGTGCTCTTTCCTCTGGCATCTTTACAGCATTATGTATTACTACAGTACAGAAACATTCATGAAGAGCTGTTTTTCTTTGCATTTCCTACGTAGAATAATGTTACACATTGAATTAATCAAAGTTGAGATGATGATACAAATAACCCAGCCAAGGGTAAAGTTAATGCATATTTTAAATAACTAATGAACGTATCGCAAAAGATCGAAGAATTGAAAAGAGCAGTTCTGGAGCAAGAAGTGTGAGAAGATTTAAGGTAAAAAGCTGTCCAAACACGTAAGGATTTGAACAATTTTTATGCCATGTAATTATAGTACTACGGCTTGAAGAATTTTCCATGACAGTTTCGTGGTCCTTAGGCCCTCAATGTGGGTAATTTTACAACCCTTCCACATTGAAAGGGCGTGTGGTTCAAATGCCTCAGGAGGGAAACACGTAAAATGAAGAGGAATTGGACACGGCTCATAATTTCACACATTTCGGCAATGAGTACAGAAGTCAAGTTGAGTTCCCGTAAAGTAGAGTGCTGATGGCGCAGACAAAAGGGAAAAAAGAAAGTTCCTGATCTTATACTAAGTGAGGGAATGCATGGCAATGACTCTTTCCACTCACTCAAACGAGATCTATGTGATGATGTCATCATGTCCACCGGCTATAATTTGCTACTGCAGAGAAAGTGCTGAAAACGTACAAATTTTATGAGCAACTTTGCGAAAAGTGTGTGAACACTCAAGGGTCTCCATGCTGTCGTTCTTTCCAGCCAAACTAGTGAGTTCTTCTTGTCTAACCTGCTTGTATTGTTCTTTTCTCTTATTATAGTACAATATATATTGTCAGAGTTTGTAGGGTAGTTTGACGACCGTCCCTTACATGCAATGTGCTATACGACGAGTCTGTTAAGAGTTTTGGCACAAAACTGTGCCATTGGGCCCAAAGCGCTTTGACTTTTTCGTATGTGTCCGAACTTGGTTTACATTGTCCAATACACACAACATAAGTGCAGACGTATGAAATTTAATTTTAGCAAAGAGCCTCAAGAAAGAAGTCTGTCTCCTTGTTACATTAGTTGTGTTACGTCTTGTCGCACAAGTCACCAAGGACGTATAGAAATGTTGCACTGCGTTTCCTAAAATGTACTACGATACGATACGACTCTACTATACACGACATGAAATTATGTGTAGGAAATAAGGAAAAATGAAACTGTGCTCCACTCATGACACAAGATACCGAAGCAAGAGAGCAATTTGTCGCTGTAACAAAAAAATTGCTGGGTGCGACCGAAAACCTTAACAAGTTTATGACTAATTTTCTCTTCTCGAGTTTCAGGGAAAAGCAATTTTTCATTATGCTACTTCTATAAGCCTCTTTCCTGAATCACAAGCTGACTGAAGCCGCATGTGTGGGTTTCTCATGTAATTCTACAGCCTTACTTTATAGTATGTTGTACGTACCTTATCTCTAAAAATGTAGACGAACAGGTTGGTATGAATGCATGACATGAAATGACTACAACTTTCCTTTCGTTCCATTAGTATAGAATGTTTCACACATTCCATTGGCGATTCTCTGATTTCGATATACCATGGTTTTGAGTATGTACGCTATAATCTATCATGTTCACAGGCTCTCGAACCGAGAAAGGAATAAAATTGTGTGAAACTGGAAGCAAAAAATGTTTTCGTACATAAATGAATCAAGTGGACACGGATGTGAATGAGGACACGCGACATTGTGTGTGTTTGCTCGTACATCAGGTCTGATGATCTGAATAGCAATGGGATTTTGTATGTTTTGGTTTCAGGATTTGAATTAAGCTCGATTCAAAAAGTGGACAAGGGACAAGTTGACTACTAAAAAGAGCAGCGTGTGATGAGCGTTGGTAGCACACCTTTCAGTTGGAAGTGGCTAGTGATGAATATTAGAAGTGACTGGAGCATCTAGGCTGGGAACGGCCGCCAGTCGCGTTCTTAACATGCACGCATGCATGGACTAGTCTCTCTCAACGACGTAATGGAAGTGCCAGGACCTACTCAGCTGTAAGTACACTCTGTCAAAATAATTGAGTTCAGACGTCCTGATTCCCTCATGAATTTTACATCGGATTAACCCACTTTGCTCATCCCTGCCTGACAATTCCCCAATTCAAACGCTCCGGCAGATTTTGGAGACAAGTTACAAGCCACATAACGTGAAACTTTTACCAAATTGCCGCCGTATCTTCCACAATACGAGTTATTTACAAAACAAGGCTTTTCGCACCCAGTGAGTGGAATTAGTCTTGTCTAAAAGACACAAGAGTAATGAAGGCTCACATTGTCATTTTGTACTAAACCTCCGAATCAAATAAAAGTTAGTTTTCATATATCTGTTTACTTGAGTTAAAAAGACTTTAATTTGCGAAATTCTTCTCCTCACATTTAATTAGCTCGAAATTTAATGACCTTCTCCTGTCCAAATGTTTTCCGTCAAATCAATTGGCAATTGCACAATGATGTCCACGTTATTGTTGAAACATAATAAAGTAATATTTGGAACTTGAATGGTGTTGATTATTGCAGAGAGAGGAGCCTGAGTGCAATATTAATTTTGTAGGCTAATCAAATCAAAAGTTTTTTGGCACATGGTATCCTCACGGAAGCAAGGCAGAGAGAAAGTCAGTAAAGAACGAGAACAACACGGCGACGGTGGTGGTTCGACCAACTTGCATCGCATTGGAGCATTGGAGGAAAGCCTTTAAAACTCTAGTCGTAGATCATAGCTGATTGTAATTTACAAATGCATTTCCATCTCGAAGCCATAACGCTTGATTTATATGGAGAAGCTGTGACTTGTGCTTGGAAGCAGCCGCCCTGTCGCACTACAATGCAAAGCAACATCATATATACGAAATTAGCATACCGAGACGCAAGACTCACGTCCATAAATTCCTTGCAAGTCGTTCTCTCATCGCTTGTTTCCACTAGTCAATTTGACTGCATGTTTTGTAGTGCATATACAACCAAAGTGAGAAAGCAAAGCGAATGAGAGAAAGACGGCGAGAACCGTCATCACCGAATTTTAGGTCAAGCTTGATGAAAAGCTGGAACAAACTTGAGGCAAACAAAGTTTGTCAGGAATCTCCTCAGGGTCTCGTGTGAAGTACATAGCAATCTAGTGGTTGACTAAAAGGCAACGTGTGCTCCTTGTCGTAAAGACGCTGACGTGGAAAGTGATACGGCTTTCGTAATGGGATCACACACGATGAGTCGTAGTCATAGCTCTGACATTCTCTTCATTTGATAAGAGGTGCTACCAGTTTCACCAACGAACCAACAAACTAGCAGACCTAGTCCAAAGGAACAAGAATGCATTGGGATGTGACCGGACTATCGCTCAGGTTGTAACCAAACAACAGTGCAGCCTTCTCTCGTTCTGCCTCAATTTCTCTAAGCTCTTGCAAACCATATATGCCGAATCTCATTTGCTAAAAGTACATATTGGTCTTCGGAGCTCTTGTTGCTTCACGGCTATGGGTCGCAAAATGCTCCAGCCACAGACGTCCACAGTCAACTGATACAATGGGCCCGCTACTACAACCTCCCAGAGTCCCATGGCAGGAGAATGCTTTAATGACGATTTTATAGCGTGTATTCTCTCCTCGTCTCGTTTTACGTCTTTGGTGCTGAGAAATAATTAGATACCTGCTTTTACGACTCTTTCATTCCACACACACTCTTTCTTATCCGTTATCCCCACACAAACTCAGACGACGTAGGAGTATTCACATACGATAGAGGCAAGAGCCATTGCTCGATTCTCCAGCTTAAACAATACCGAATCCTTCTTTGTGATCAACTAAGGCCGAAACGTTTTTTCTGGTCAATGCGTTACTTGCATGCATCGTAAATCGCTTAATGCCATAGTGCAGGGCAACCTGCTTTCTTCTTCCTTCTCTTCGGGGTTTCATCGCGACGTTTTCTTATCTTTTACTCTTTTAATATGATAGCAATATGATTCTTTTTGTAAAAAATCTACTGCGCATTTAAGAATTGACTGTAACATCAGTTTATCAGTGGTTCTACATTTTCTGAAAAATATACCACTGCAAAAAAAAACATTTAAAAAAATGACCATTGTAAAAGAAAATTTAGTAACAACGAAGCACTAAAGGAAAATAACTGCGATGGATTATGTGGACAATGAGTCTGACCGGAGAATATAAAAGAAAAATGTGCCAGAGCTGTCGTCAAAAAATTGAATAGAAGTAGGTCATGGAACACTGAGTTGGTCAGCCTCACCTTCAGATTTGAGATGATGGTGAACCAAAACCTTAGATCCACGGGAAACTGTGAGAAATCGTGTAATGGAGTAAGATACGACTACGATTTTTTATCTTCTTCTTTGACTTTCCTACTTTTGGTTTACACGCTGCTCAGAGCTCGTGTCCCGGTCCCGGTACTTTACGTCCGAGTTCACTTTGACTGCTTACAGTCGCCCACAGTCCACTTTTCGGACTCCAATTTGATTCAAACCGGAAAGAAAGGAAAAAATCATGAAGCGTAAAGACGAGACGGAGACGGCGAGATCTTTCCACTTTTTCTTATGGTACAGCGTATACAGTTTTCTATAAAGCTTTCTTTCGGACTCTTCAATTCCATAGG